>SIJG01000070.1:0-13347 GCA_023374025.1 Heterodera schachtii | reverse complement strand
CGCTGCCGACCTATTTAATTTATTTTCACAAAAGCAATTTTTGTATGATTGGAATCAAAAATTTTTATTGACTATATCATTGTAATTTGATTCCAAAAATAAAACAAAAGCGTCTGATATTAATTTTGTTGGCCATTTATACCTTCGGATTGGGCCTCAGTCTGTCATGTGCAATGGGACACTCGAATCCACGAAATTGGCACTTTTTCGTTCTGTGACAACGATTCGCCGCGTCGGAAGAAGCGCCGTTCGCGCTACAAAAGTCGCAGTCCGTCGCCGGGTCGAAGGTGCGGAGACCAATGGACACATTTAAAGGGACAAACCCAAAATGTTGGTTATTTAAGGCACAAAGAAAAGGATGAGAAGCGAAAGGAGCGGAGCAGCAGTCACAGGGACAAAGAGGGGAAGAAAAAGAAGGACAAAAAGCACTCGTCCTCCTCGGGCCACCATCGGTCGCCGAGCCGAAAGGACATCAAAACGGAGAGACGGAGCAGCGAACGAGAAAAGGTGAAGAGTTAAGCAGCAGTTGGGACTTTCGAGTGACGGCATTGGCTTTTGCCACACTTTTTTTAACAAAACCAATCATTACCCCTAATAAATGTCTATAAAAGGCTTTTTCTGGGACAAAACTCGAGTCCGACTTCACTGATTGGCACTCCTGACTTATCCGGGGGATTTGTAAAACGATCGAAACTTGATAAATTTGGTATCATTCGAAAGCTCTTGATGAGCTAAGTCTAAAAATCAGAGGATGAAGTTGATCCGTCCGATACAAACCGGTTTTTGAACCGGTTCAAAACTCGAAAAATTGAGATTTTGCACTATAACTTTTTTTAAAACGATCGAATCCTGACAAATTTGGTATCATTCGAAAGGTCTTGACGAGCTTAGTCTAAAAAACAAGGTATAAATTCGAACCGACGACATCTGGGTACTCGGACAATTGAGTCCCAGTGAAAATGGACATTTCAGTACCAATGAAAAATGGATAACAAAATGAAACAAATTTTCGCAAAAGGGAGCATGCGAAGACGGAGCAAGTAGTGGGGCGAGACGGAGGGCGGAGGAAGACGTCTGACGAGCGCCACAGGCGGTTGACTGCGGGGGCCCGAAGGGCCCCCGCCAATCAGTCAACCGCCTGCGGATCACGCGCGGACTTCTTCCGTAGCCCGTAGTCTCGCCCCACCTACTGGCCGCCGTAGTCGAGTGTGCGGCGGTTTTTTAGCGCAATAACAAAAAACAAATTTTTTTTAAATTTGTAGTTGTGCCAAGTTCATTGATTCTGAACCGGTTCAAAAGCCTATTATTGTCAGATGGCGTCCATTCAACTTCATTCCCTGAATTTTAGACTAAGCTCGTCAAGAGCTTTCGAATGATACCAAATTTGTCCGGATTAGATCGTTTAAAAAAAGTTATAGTGCAAAATATCAATTTTTCGAATTTTGAACCGGTTCAAAAACCGGTTTATATTTGTCGGATCAAATTCATCCTCTGATTTTTAGACTTAGCTCATCAAGAGCTTTCGAATGATACCAAATTTGTCAGGTTTCGATCGTTTTACAAATCCCCCGGATAAGTCAGGAGATTCCACTGATTTATTCTGATCACAAGCAAAAATGGCAGTAAATTCAAACCCGCACAATATTTTAGGATTCTTTGGAGAAGGAGCAACGCCGTCGTTCGCCAAACCGACGGGACAAAGAAATGCTAAGAACGATGAAAACTGAACGGAGAACGCCCGAAAAAGACTGAAGGGAAAAAGCGAAATGTTTTTTGTTTCTCTATAAATAATAGTTTTTTTTATTGATGCATAAATTATTTTATTGGAAAAGGCTAAAATTACTTCAATTTAAGAAATATTTGAAACTTATCAATTTGCTATTTTTTAAAATTGGCATTTCTTGTACACATTTACTTTTGCTAGACCAAAAATGAAAGGGAAGGTAAATAAGCGACACGGACGACAACGAATGGTTGAGGAAATGAGACATTTGTCAACCGACGACGACGGCGGCGAGGAGTTCGAGGGGAGCAGCAAAGGGACGGAAAAAGCACAGCGGGGGGACAGAGACGAGGAAAAGCGGACGGAAGGAATTGGGGGAGAAAGTAGTGAAGAGACGGAGCAGCACCAAAAGGTGGACAAATGGAAGCAGAGTTTAAGGAATGGGGTGAAAAGAGACTGACGAAATCGCAATTGCCGAATCAATGGGCAACCTTCCGGGATTCCTAGTCCCGATATTTTGGCAAAAAAGCCAAGCCGAGATTGGCAAATCCCGGCTCGAGTCCAAAAGTCTTTAAGGGGACGGGTAGGCCAAGGGCGCCTTTTCCATTTCCGCCAATGTTTTGCGTCATTTTTATTTCCTTGGTCTTTCTTTACCCGCAGTCTCTGCCCGCCCTTTTCCCCCGTCGGTTGGCCATGTTCGACTTTGGCCAATGCGACCCCAAGCGCTGTTCGGGCCGCAAGCTGTGCCGCGTTGGGCTCGTCTCCGTGCAACGGTTGGGCCATCGTTTTCCCGGCCTTTTGCTTACTCCAGCCGCATCCCTCACCATTTCGCCCGTCGACCGACCATTGGTCATGGCCAAGGGACTCGCCGTGGTCGACTGTTCGTGGAGGACACAACGCCAATGCACAAGGCGAAGGTGTTTTGTTAGGCCAAGGCGCGACTGTTCGCGTGCACTTTCCTCCGTCGTCGGGCAGTGATGAAAGAACGGTTTTTGAAGCAGTACAGACACGCGGAGTTGAACGCACGGCTGGCGAAGGAGAAGACGCGGGCCGAACTGAAGGCCACCCTCAAGTGCCAAGAGGTGTGCTGCTTCAACTTTTCCACTCTGATGACTGAATTTTTATGTGTCGCCCATTTTTGTTTTCGAACTCATTGGCGGATTTAAGCGCCAGCACGGGATAAAACTACCAAACAAATATAAAAAAAGTTGTTATTTGGCCAAAAAAGGAGTGAAATTTCAAGGCATTGAAGCACGGCTGGGCGTAACTGGACCTTCAATTACGGAAATACGTAATTACGGGGACCAAAAAACCCGTAATTTCATAATCTGTAATTAAGCCCAGTCCCCTGCATTGGAGAGGGAACAGAAAATGCAAAAATTCCTTTTGCTTTTTGTTTATTTCCGATTCTCTTCCTTCTCCTCCTCCTCTTCCTTCCGCGTCTTCTTTTTCTTCTTCCTCCTCCTCCGACTGTTCGATAATTCACTTTTGCATTAATTCACTCGCCCCACCTACTGGCCGCCGTAGTCGAGTGTGCGGCGGTTTTTTAGCGCAATAACAAAAAACAAATTTTTTTTAAATTTGTAGTTGTGCCAAGTTCATTGATTCTGAACCGGTTCAAAAGCCTATTATTGTCAGATGGCGTCCATTCAACTTCATTCCCTGAATTTTAGACTAAGCTCGTCAAGAGCTTTCGAATGATACCAAATTTGTCCGGATTAGATCGTTTAAAAAAAGTTATAGTGCAAAATATCAATTTTTCGAATTTTGAACCGGTTCAAAAACCGGTTTATATTTGTCGGATCAAATTCATCCTCTGATTTTTAGACTTAGCTCATCAAGAGCTTTCGAATGATACCAAATTTGTCAGGTTTCGATCGTTTTACAAATCCCCCGGATAAGTCAGGAGATTCCACTGATTTATTCTGATCACAAGCAAAAATGGCAGTAAATTCAAACCCGCACAATATTTTAGGATTCTTTGGAGAAGGAGCAACGCCGTCGTTCGCCAAACCGACGGGACAAAGAAATGCTAAGAACGATGAAAACTGAACGGAGAACGCCCGAAAAAGACTGAAGGGAAAAAGCGAAATGTTTTTTGTTTCTCTATAAATAATAGTTTTTTTTATTGATGCATAAATTATTTTATTGGAAAAGGCTAAAATTACTTCAATTTAAGAAATATTTGAAACTTATCAATTTGCTATTTTTTAAAATTGGCATTTCTTGTACACATTTACTTTTGCTAGACCAAAAATGAAAGGGAAGGTAAATAAGCGACACGGACGACAACGAATGGTTGAGGAAATGAGACATTTGTCAACCGACGACGACGGCGGCGAGGAGTTCGAGGGGAGCAGCAAAGGGACGGAAAAAGCACAGCGGGGGGACAGAGACGAGGAAAAGCGGACGGAAGGAATTGGGGGAGAAAGTAGTGAAGAGACGGAGCAGCACCAAAAGGTGGACAAATGGAAGCAGAGTTTAAGGAATGGGGTGAAAAGAGACTGACGAAATCGCAATTGCCGAATCAATGGGCAACCTTCCGGGATTCCTAGTCCCGATATTTTGGCAAAAAAGCCAAGCCGAGATTGGCAAATCCCGGCTCGAGTCCATAAGTCTTTAAGGGGACGGGTAGGCCAAGGGCGCCTTTTCCATTTCCGCCAATGTTTTGCGTCATTTTTATTTCCTTGGTCTTTCTTTACCCGCAGTCTCTGCCCGCCCTTTTCCCCCGTCGGTTGGCCATGTTCGACTTTGGCCAATGCGACCCCAAGCGCTGTTCGGGCCGCAAGCTGTGCCGCGTTGGGCTCGTCTCCGTGCAACGGTTGGGCCATCGTTTTCCCGGCCTTTTGCTTACTCCAGCCGCATCCCTCACCATTTCGCCCGTCGACCGACCATTGGTCATGGCCAAGGGACTCGCCGTGGTCGACTGTTCGTGGAGGACACAACGCCAATGCACAAGGCGAAGGTGTTTTGTTAGGCCAAGGCGCGACTGTTCGCGTGCACTTTCCTCCGTCGTCGGGCAGTGATGAAAGAACGGTTTTTGAAGCAGTACAGACACGCGGAGTTGAACGCACGGCTGGCGAAGGAGAAGACGCGGGCCGAACTGAAGGCCACCCTCAAGTGCCAAGAGGTGTGCTGCTTCAACTTTTCCACTCTGATGACTGAATTTTTATGTGTCGCCCATTTTTGTTTTCGAACTCATTGGCGGATTTAAGCGCCAGCACGGGATAAAACTACCAAACAAATATAAAAAAAGTTGTTATTTGGCCAAAAAAGGAGTGAAATTTCAAGGCATTGAAGCACGGCTGGGCGTAACTGGACCTTCAATTACGGAAATACGTAATTACGGGGACCAAAAAACCCGTAATTTCATAATCTGTAATTAAGCCCAGTCCCCTGCATTGGAGAGGGAACAGAAAATGCAAAAATTCCTTTTGCTTTTTGTTTATTTCCGATTCTCTTCCTTCTCCTCCTCCTCTTCCTTCCGCGTCTTCTTTTTCTTCTTCCTCCTCCTCCGACTGTTCGATAATTCACTTTTGCATTAATTCAATTTTTATTAAAACAAACAAAAAAACTTTTAATAAAAAATTCCAATTATCTCCCAGGTTGGATAATTAGAGACTGGCGATTATTTTTCAACCTCCTCAGAGACTGGGGGATAATTGGAGTATGGGTGATTAATGGATATGGGGGATAGAAAGAGCAAATACGGTACATACAAAAACAAAAAAACAAAGGTTTGGGATTCATTTCCCTGCCCTATTCTAAACGAAGAAGTGAAAGAGATAGAGCGAGAGAACGCAGAGAGTGTTGGCCCAGGAGAGAAAAAGCGAGAACAGGGAAGCAAAGACAAGAAGAGTGCATGCTAGAAGTGAAAGAGGAAAAGTGAAGCAGACACTACGCAAAACCCCTCGGGGGACGACGAAAAGCGACCGACCATTGTGAAAGGACGAACGCAACGCAAGGCATAAGAAAAAAAGAGAGAGAGAGAATGATAAAGGGAGAGAGAGAGAGAGAGAAAAGAAAAAGGCAGACAACGCAGAAGAGAGAAAAGCAAACGGCCATTCCTTCTGTTGCTGTTATTGTTACTGCCGGGACGAAACGGGCCAAACCAAGTTCAAAGTGCCAATGCGACGGCGGCATTCGTTCAATGCTAATCAGCTAATTGTTCACTAATTACGCCAAATAACAAAACTGCTCCCTGCATCTCCCAAAAATGGCCTCCAAGTGGCTTCCGCTCGAACTTTTGTTCGAAATTGTGCCTTTCATCCCTACCAAAAATGCCACACCGAATTCGCTCTCGTCCTGTTGGCTGCTGCACAAACTTTTGCTGCCACGTGTCATCAAATGGCAAGAGGTATGCCGTGCCATTTTTGGGGCCAAGGGATTGGCTTGAAATGCATTTATATAACGTCGGCCACCCAATTTACTCATTCTATGGGCCCTACCTCTGTCAGTTGATCAAAAGGAAAGTGCATAAGGCAATAAGTACACAGTACCTTGGCTCTATTGGCTCATTTTGCCATGGTCGGCGCCTTTGGACCTTTCCAAGTCTTAGCCAAGTTATGACGTGCCAAACTTTTTTAATGAATAAACAAATTAAATAATTGTTTGTATACCTTTGCAAAGTTTGGTGGTGCAGCGGTAATGCGCTAGTCAGCGTGTTCAAACCCTGGGTTCGGATTCCCTACATGCAAATGCATTTTTTAATTTTTGCTTTTTATGCATAAGTCAATTATCATTATCACAAAAAATTTATGATACAAAATTTTATTTTTTTAATCCATTTGACAAATAAATTATTCATAAAGTTTTAGACAAAAATTAATTTGTTTTTAATGAAAGGATATTTAATGTACCATTATCTTTTAAAATATAATTAAAAATAAAAATCTATTACATTAAAAATGTTTTTGTAATTGACCTGCATAAAAACAAAAAATAAGTCTAAAATTGATTTGCATGTTGAGGATTCGAACCTGGGACACAAAAACTTTTTGACTAACGCACTACCTCTACGCCATTAGACACCTGTAAAGTAGCGAAACAATTATTTCTTTTCTTTAATTAAAAACTAAAAAGTTTGGCACATCGTAACTCTGCACTAAGACTTATTTAGCAGAAAATAAAAACACTTTTCTTAAGAACCCATGGGTGCTCTATCCACCCACCAAATTTCATTCGGAAATCCCACGGAAACCAATAACTTTTTTGTTTTTCGCTATAGGCACTTAAAATTAAAAATTCACAATAGAAGTCGACCCTGCTCTATCGAATGGTACCAAATTTATAGCCATTTTCCGAGTTACAGTTCGCGAGGTTCCCTTGTAAGGTAATAGGGTAATGCTTTAGTTTGGCCCCTTATTTATTTTCCGAAAAAAATTACAGAAAGTCAAGTAAAAACAGAGGAACGGAAACGGGAGGGAAAGAGGAAGGGTTTTTTATTTTTCCACCCATTTTTACGATGGCTTTGAGAATGTTTCCTTGTATTAAAACAAAGTTTGAACCAAAACGTGAAAAAAATCATTTTATGGTGCGAAAATAACTCGGATACGGGTTCGGGGTTCGCATTTGGTTTAAATGGATGTCAGATTCATGATCAGCAACCCCTAAAATGCCCTAGAAATTTAATTTTTTAAATGATTTAAAAAATAATTTTATTTTTTATGGTCAGTAAAGTGCATAAGTACCCAAAAAGTTGAGTTTTTCTACTTTTTGTTCGAAACCAGGTTATTGGATTTCAAAAAACCCAGTAATAAATTTAAAAAAGTTTGGAGACGAATTTTTGAGAAATTTTTTCATTTACTGGGGTTGTAGGTATATTCAAACAAGATTTTAGGTCGATTTTTATTTTTGTTTTTTTCATTTTTATTCCTTTTGTTAATAATTTTTGCAAAACGCCAAAACATTTAAAATAGTTTTTTTGAAAGAGGAAGATTTTAAATAACTTTTTTTAAATTTCCCATTTAATGTTTTTTAGTAACCCCTTTTTGATGCTTTTGATAACGATCCATCACCTATGGATACATACATACTCTTTCTTATGAAATTATGGTACATAATTAAAAACAAAAAACTCATTGAATGGTACCCGTAAGCCCCAAACTCAAATACTGGTCGCATTCCTGGCTTATCATCTGTGTTAAGTTTTTGCTAGTTTATTTTTAGATAAAAATATTAGATCAAAATCGTATGATGCGCCTCGAAACTCAACAGGGATATTTCCGTTTGTTTTGGAATGCCATTGACTGCCGAGAAGTAGCCCGTTATGAGGCCTTAGTGAAGAAACTTGAGGGGAACGGCAACGAGTGGGAAAGAATCGGCAGTGTTCCTGCTGTAAGTTTTCAATATTCTAAGTTTCAAAGGCGTAGAGCCATTGCCTTTGGGTAAAAAGAAGTGAAAAACAAGCACAAACAGCGAATTGCAAAGTGCCGTCCATTGGATGTAATAGTAAAGTTTGTCCCTCCCACTATTTTTCCCAAAAATTTCCGAGTGTCATTGAGCCATGTTTCCAAGGGTTTTCGGAGTCGCTGATCACGAATTTTGCATCCGTTGACCAATTCTGAACCCCTGGCCCGAACAAAAATTCGAATTTTCCGAGTTTAGTCCTAAAATGGTTTGGGATTTTTTTTATTGACGCACTGATAACTTGAGTTTTTAACTTTTTGTTCCAATTCGGGTCTGGGATTCGGAATTGGTCGAAATGGGTGACTTCGTAATCAGCGAGCCCGAAAACCACTGGAAACAATTTTTCATGACTTGGAAGATAAAAAAAATTTTCGAAAAAGGCGGGGGATAACCTTTCACTTTACCTCCATGTGTTTAAAAAGTAATACTGAAAATAAATACAAATTTCTTTTAGAGAAACACGCTGGATGAGTACACCGTGTCCTTCCATGTTGCTGTGCCTACGAATGATGAATACAAATTCAAAGTTGTCGTGTTTAATGTGAGCGGGGTGGAACTGTTCACCCTCCCCTTCGTGACCGGCCGCCTCCTTCCAAGTTTGTGCACCATTATTTTAATCGTTCTCGGAATTTTGGTCCCAATGGAAAAATTTTCTTTGAACTTTCAAGGATAAAGCTGATCGAAAATCTGAGCTCAGATTCTGAAAACCTGGTTTTTCACTGTACTTATTTTCTCTAAGATTCTTTTAATCAGATTCCTAGAATAAGTGAACAAAAAAATTTTCCTCCTTTCCGTTGGGGCATCTTTTCCGAGGGATTACTCAAACATTGATAGATTTGGTGTGCCTTATGCCAATGTTTAGGTTGAGTGCCATGCCAAGTCTTCTCAGATGTCTCGCATTTGAGGCCTCTACGAATATCAGGGACTTTTTCGCTGCCGACCTATTTAATTTATTTTCACAAAAGCAATTTTTGTATGATTGGAATCAAAAATTTTTATTGACTATATCATTGTAATTTGATTCCAAAAATAAAACAAAAGCGTCTGATATTAATTTTGTTGGCCATTTATACCTTCGGATTGGGCCTCAGTCTGTCATGTGCAATGGGACACTCGAATCCACGAAATTGGCACTTTTTCGTTCTGTGACAACGATTCGCCGCGTCGGAAGAAGCGCCGTTCGCGCTACAAAAGTCGCAGTCCGTCGCCGGGTCGAAGGTGCGGAGACCAATGGACACATTTAAAGGGACAAACCCAAAATGTTGGTTATTTAAGGCACAAAGAAAAGGATGAGAAGCGAAAGGAGCGGAGCAGCAGTCACAGGGACAAAGAGGGGAAGAAAAAGAAGGACAAAAAGCACTCGTCCTCCTCGGGCCACCATCGGTCGCCGAGCCGAAAGGACATCAAAACGGAGAGACGGAGCAGCGAACGAGAAAAGGTGAAGAGTTAAGCAGCAGTTGGGACTTTCGAGTGACGGCATTGGCTTTTGCCACACTTTTTTTAACAAAACCAATCATTACCCCTAATAAATGTCTATAAAAGGCTTTTTCTGGGACAAAACTCGAGTCCGACTTCACTGATTTATTCTGATCACAAGCAAAAATGGCAGTAAATTCAAACCCGCACAATATTTTAGGATTCTTTGGAGAAGGAGCAACGCCGTCGTTCGCCAAACCGACGGGACAAAGAAATGCTAAGAACGATGAAAACTGAACGGAGAACGCCCGAAAAAGACTGAAGGGAAAAAGCGAAATGTTTTTTGTTTCTCTATAAATAATAGTTTTTTTTATTGATGCATAAATTATTTTATTGGAAAAGGCTAAAATTACTTCAATTTAAGAAATATTTGAAACTTATCAATTTGCTATTTTTTAAAATTGGCATTTCTTGTACACATTTACTTTTGCTAGACCAAAAATGAAAGGGAAGGTAAATAAGCGACACGGACGACAACGAATGGTTGAGGAAATGAGACATTTGTCAACCGACGACGACGGCGGCGAGGAGTTCGAGGGGAGCAGCAAAGGGACGGAAAAAGCACAGCGGGGGGACAGAGACGAGGAAAAGCGGACGGAAGGAATTGGGGGAGAAAGTAGTGAAGAGACGGAGCAGCACCAAAAGGTGGACAAATGGAAGCAGAGTTTAAGGAATGGGGTGAAAAGAGACTGACGAAATCGCAATTGCCGAATCAATGGGCAACCTTCCGGGATTCCTAGTCCCGATATTTTGGCAAAAAAGCCAAGCCGAGATTGGCAAATCCCGGCTCGAGTCCATAAGTCTTTAAGTAGGCCAAGGGCGCCTTTTCCATTTCCGCCAATGTTTTGCGTCATTTTTATTTCCTTGGTCTTTCTTTACCCGCAGTCTCTGCCCGCCCTTTTCCCCCGTCGGTTGGCCATGTTCGACTTTGGCCAATGCGACCCCAAGCGCTGTTCGGGCCGCAAGCTGTGCCGCGTTGGGCTCGTCTCCGTGCAACGGTTGGGCCATCGTTTTCCCGGCCTTTTGCTTACTCCAGCCGCATCCCTCACCATTTCGCCCGTCGACCGACCATTGGTCATGGCCAAGGGACTCGCCGTGGTCGACTGTTCGTGGAATCGTGTGGACACAACGCCAATGCACAAGGCGAAGGTGTTTTTTAGTCCCAGTGGTTTTGGCCAAGTTCGCTGTATTTCAGGGGTCTGAACTTCGTTTGCTGCCCTTTCTGTTGGCTGCCAACCCGGTCAATTACGCCATGCCGTTCAAGTTGAGTTGTGTCGAAGCTTTCGCCGCCGCCCTTTTCATTGTCGGCTTGGAAGAAGCGGCCAAATGCGTATTGGCACCGTTCAAATGGGGCCCAAACTTTTTGGCTCTGAATGCCGAAGTGTTGACCGCTTACGCAAAGTTACCGTTTTGGGTCATTTTTTAAAGTTTTATCGGAAAGCAATTTTAGTGCTCATCGGGCGACGAAATTATTCGATGTCAACGCGATTTCATGGAAAAAATTGAAGAGGAAGCCAAACAGAGCAAAGAAAAGACAATCGAATATCCCACTTCGTCATCAGATGAAGATGAAGAAGAAGCGGAAGACGAGGAAAACGGAGAGGGGACGGAAAATGAAAAAGCGGGGAAAGAAAGTACGGACGATTGAAGCGTAAATAGGGAAACATGAAAACGTTTATATGGTTTTTAGGGGAGTGATTTAGGTTTTATTGCATTTTTTAGGGGGGGGGGGGCAGGGACGGTCCCAGGGGGGGGGTACGCGGGGTACGTACCCCCCACCCCCCCAAGGCCCCTCCGCACCCGAAATTTTTAAGGAAAAATTCGTACTTTTGCTGAAAATTTTAGATTTTCCTTGGTGGTACCCCCCCCCCCCCCCAGACTTAGCCTCTTACCCAAATTTTCCAAAAAATCGACATTTTTTGACTAAAATCTCCTAAAGATGGCTCAAAATCGCAAAATTCGTCACTTTTTTGGACAAAATTTGTTAACAAATCGCATTAAAAATGCTAATATTTTTCCCGGCGGCGCCTATCGGCACCGCCGGACCCCTTGTTCCCAAAAAGTTTTCTGGAAAAACCGCCGCAAAAAAAAGAAGTGAAAAGCAAAAAAAAAAGGGGGGGGGTGGTACCCCCCCCCCCCCTCCCCCCCCAAACCGAAATCCTGGGACCGTCCCTGGGATTTCACTCAAAACCCTTTTTAGGCATTGAGGCTGAAATCTCTTCCAACTCCGAAAGTGCTTCCGTTGCGTTACATAATACAGAAACAGTGGATGCCATTGTGTCTCAAGCTGATTGTGAGCTTTACGAATGGGAAACGACGCCCTTTTGCCAGGGGGCCGAGGCGCGACTGTTCGCGTGCACTTTCCTTCGTCGTCGGGCGGTGATGAAAGAACGGTTTGTGAAGCAGTACAGACACGCGGAGTTGGACGCACGGCTGGCGAAGGAGAGGACGCGGGCCGAACTGAAGGCCATCCTCAAGTGCCAAGAGGTGCCTTGGGGGGACTGCTTGAACTTTTCCACTCCTATGACTTTGCCAAATTTGCCGCCGCTTTTCTCTCAGATTGGCATTCGCGTGCCCTCCGTTTTCTTCGTGGACTCGCTCAAAAACCGGATAATTTTTGAACAAATTTGTTCATCTGGAAGCAGCAACAGAGCACCGACCGCAAAGCATTTTTTGGACAAATTGCAACGGGGCGAATCGGCGTCGAACGGCGCCGAACAATTTGCAGTGAGTCGTGAAAGATGGCACAAATGCGATGGCAAGAGGACCCCACAGGGATATGTTAACAAACATTTTGGGGTGCACTTCATTTCCCCCCCCCCCCCCCCCCGGGTCGTTTCCCCCCCACGTCGTTCATAAAAAAATTCTTAGGAATTTTCTTAGTACGAAAATTTCAAGAAAAAAAATTTTTTGAGAAATTTTTCAGTGGTTTTTTAAAAATTTCGTGATAAATTTCCGGCTTTCAAAAATTTTCTAAAAAAAAATTTTTTTTCTTGAAATTTTCGTACTAAGAAAATTCCTAAGAATTTTTTTATGAAAAATTTCTAGGTTTGGAAAAAATTTTTAAAAAAATTTTTCGGGGGGGGGGGGGAAACGACCTGCTCCGAACATTTTGTTATTTTGCCTTCTTTTTAATTTTTTTGGGGGCGGGTGATTAGCCGCCCTTTCCTATGGCTATAAAAATTACACAAAATCTATGTGTTAGTGCCATTCATTTTCTCCCTCCCTAAGGCTCAATTGGCGGAGTTTGGACATGAGTTTGGAAGAATTCTGAGGACAATGCACGACGCCAATCTCATCCATGGGGATCTGACCACGTCCAATGTGCTTGTCCTGACTCAACGGGGACCAGTCGAATTGGCACTGATTGACTTTGGGTTGGCCCAATTCTCGTCAAAGCCGGAGGACAAAGCGGTGGATTTGTATGTGCTGGAGAGGGCAATTCGGAGGTGCGTGTTTAAAATATTGGTGAGCAAATGGACAAAGAAAACAATCGCAGTGCGCACATTGGCATGGCCAAAATGATGGATGCCATTTTGGACGCATACAAAACAGAAGGGGAAGGAGGAGACGAGGACGGAACGAATGCCAAACCGGTGCTGCTCAAACTGGACGAAGTTCGGCGCAGGGGGCGCAAGAGGGACATGATCGGATAGCGGAGAAGGAGAGAAAAGAGGGGACGACAATGGACTTATGGGAAGAAGAGACGGCGAGAGAAAGAGAGGGACGATGGACTTATG
>SIJG01000069.1:773126-784489 GCA_023374025.1 Heterodera schachtii | reverse complement strand
AAAAAAATTTAAAAAAATGAAAATTGAAAAATTCAATGTTAAATTATTAAAAGTATCTATTACCCAATTGTTGAAATAGGCGCTGTTCCACATTTATAAATAATAGATTATAGATTAAATTTAAAATTCAAACAAAAAACCAAAATGAAAATGATGGCCAAACTTTTAAATTTGTTTGTAGGCGATTGCACACATTCAAACATTTTCATTGGAATAAGTCAAGATGTGCAATAGAACTCGTTCACTAAACCTTTATTTATAAAGACAAATTATTTAATATTACATAAAAGCCTAACCCAAAATTTGTTTTTATTCCATATTTAAAAGTTGAAACAATTAATCACACAAGAAATTATGCAAAAATTTTTTACTACAGAGGAAACACAGATTATATAAAAATATAAGAGAAAATAGTAAACTGAATTTTAAAACAAAAAATAATAATTAATTCTCTGAAAAGGGAGTCAATATTTTTAGTTTATTTATATGCAATAATATTTTGCTATTAACAAAAGCATAGTCAAATAAACATATGCGATCTTTATTAATACATTTCTTTATGTGAGATAAATATGATGATTGTTATACCTTTTACGCTTATTTTAAATATAAATATATAGGTTAAAGTCCAAAAATCATTTTATTTGGTATAATTAATGCTTGACTTTGATAATTTTTTGTTCTCTTTAATCGACTGAGAAGAAAGTCGAGTGGGGTGGGTGTAAAATTTACAAGGGGAGTGTCCCTATTAGTGAATTAAATTTGGCAATTAAAATTGTTTAATTTAGTATTAATAATCTATTAATCATGTTTAATTTCTCTTGTTTTTTAGTGACTTCGTTTCCAGTCTTATTATAAAACATAACTTTTTAAATGAAATTTTATTAAATTTTAATTTAAAGTGATAGATTTCTCTCCCAAATTATTTCGTTTTACATGGCTATTTCTCCGGACTGATAAAGCCAATGATATTTTCCACTGGCGGCACAGCAGCGCATGAAAGCGGAAATTTATCATTTTTCTAATGATTTTCATAAAAATTTTATAAATTTATACTGAGAAAAAAACATTTTTGCTATTTTTATTTACAGAATTTACCGCAAATTTAATGGCTAAATAAATTACAGCTTTTTATAAATATTTTAAACAAAAATAGAAAATATTTGAATAGTTTTTTCTTTAAAACCCCTTCAAAGTTTTAAGAAGTTTTACAAATACCATCTCATAATTTATTAGCATAAATTAGCAAATCAAAATATCTCTTCTTCATTTCTGCCTTAAATAATTCTTATTCCAATATTTTCTGGTCTTAAATACAATTATCAAGAATATGGTAAAATTAATTGATAATAATTAATTTAACTTTTAGTTCATACTAACATTTAATATAAATTTTGATTTAATTCTAATATATTTCTTTACAATATTTATGATATACATTATAATTTGATAAAAGTTTATTTTGACACAACTGATTTCAATTTTTGAGTTTATGTAATGCGTATTTGGATAAATTTATGTGTAATCTGTGTGAAAAAATCTTTTTTTTTTGCAAAAATTTGTAATAAATATTTAATATTAAATAAAAATACTTTAATTTTTAAATGGATGTTTGTATGCTAAGTTTTTTCATAACCATTTTTTAGGACGATGTTTTCAATTGTATTTTCATACAAATTTAAAATAATGTATAAATTTTTTGTTTGAATTTTTTAATGTTTTCAAATAATTAAATTAATAAATATTTAATTTATTTTTTAAATGTTAAAGAAAGTAAAAATTAATTGTTAAACCTTTATTGAATTTTATTTAATAATCATAATTTTAAAAATGTGTTTTCATTTAAGTTATATAAATATTAAATAAAAATTATTTTCATTTTTAAAAGATGTTTGTGGGCTTAATTAAAGTATTTGTTTGGTAGAATTAAAAGATTTGCAAGTTAGAATTTTTAGTTGTAGATTATAATATATTTAAGTTTTAAAAATATATCAAATCAGAATTCCGGAATTCTCGTTCTGTTATTTAATAATTTACCTTATTTTTGTTTCCCATGCTCTCATTGATAGTGATCATCACTTTCTAATCATTTTTAGTAATATTTTATAGAAATTATTTTTTCATCGAATGTTTTTGAACTAAATATATTTTAATTGTTATTTATGCAAATTTCTTAACACAATGTGCATATTTTTTAATTTTATATTTTTTTAAGTTTGTGTTAAAAAGACTTATTATGATAGCTTCAATTTCTCGTCAATAAAATTTTCTTGTTCGTCAATTTTTTTGAAAAAAAGTTTTTTAATTATTTTTTCTTGCTAAATCTCTTAAATATTTTGTGTAATATTTTTGCTCGAATTTTATGTATTTCTCCATAAAAAAATTTTGTAAACAAAAATTTACAATTAATCTTTTTCAGTGTTTCCATACCTTCTACAATGTGATGATCAGCGGGTCTCACAATCTCTAGTCTCTTATATTCAGATACTATGATTTATTTTATTCTTTGTGTATTATTTTTTATGTATATTTTTATAAGCCTAATAATTTTATAATTTTTTCTACCTTATTTACATATATTTTACACTTATTTGTATCCTTTAAATATTTATTTTTCTAATAACTTTTTTATTAATATAAATATTCCTTAATGTTTAAATTATTTATTTATAGTAATGTGCTTAATACAATAAACAAAACATATTGTGTAAGCTTATTATTTACAAATATATGATTTAAATATGTTTTCTAAAGTTGCTTTTAAATAATTTGAGGCCTTTCCTTTTCTTGTGTACTTCAAAAGCTGTATGCACTCTCATTAGTTCAATTAATTCTTAAAATAAATTTTTAATAAATTTTAAAATAAACATAAAACAATAAATATTGTATTTTTTTCGTACAATATTAAATGATATTTTTATTCTAAATTGAGTTTATATTTTAATGTCAAAAATTTCTTAACAGTAATTTGAAGAGATATTTTTGTTATATTTTCATTTTTCATATTTCATGAGTCCTATAATTATTTAAAACTACGAACATTTTTTACATACGAAAATATTATGCTTTAATGTTATTACTCTTAATTGAAGTGTTGAGGTATGATTGATATAGGTTTCATTTATTAGTAAATATTCTTTTGTATAAAATTAAAACAATTTAATTGGTAGAACATTATTTTATTCAGTGGAAATAAAATTATAGAAAAAAAAGATTTAAAATAGTAAGAAAACTTTAATCAATGTTTTCCATCAATAATGTAAATAAAAGCTTAATAAAAGGCTTAAATCATCATTCTGTATCGTCAATTATAAGAAGTAAATAATTTATATTTCCTATTTATTTTTTGATATTTACATTCATTTTTATTAATTTTGTTCGGTTATAAAATTTATTATTTTATTTAATATGGACAGAAACTACATAATAAATTAAAATTCATAAAATATTTATCGATGCTTGTAACAATTTTTTCAAAAAAATGCATTGATACAAATTAAATTTTTGATTTTGTGTCATTTAATATGCCTTATTTTTCTATGAATATTAATATTAATTTTATATTAAGCTTTCTGATATTATATTTATTATTTTTTAATATGCACAGACAATAACAAATAAATTAATATTCACAAAATATTTTTCGATGCATTACACGAATTTTATTCGTCTTAACTCCCATTTTTCTAACCATCTTTTCGAGAAATACGATTTGGCATATGAATTTAATTTGGTTAATTCTAGTCCTTTAATATGGCTTTCAAGTTGATATTTAATTAGTATATTCATTCAAATAATTCTACGACAGAGCTATAGTTGATTTATTTTTTAATTTGAATCATTTCAAGAAAATTATTTATTATTTTTTTGTGATTTTTTTTGCTATTTTTAATTGATTAGCATAATATCACTTAGTTGTTTATTTTTATAATATATTCATGGCAAGATTGTTTCGAAGGTTAAAGACTGACTTTGCGATGAATAAAAGTATTAGCGACTTAACGAGAAAATTTTTTAAAAGTTGCAACACATGTTTACGTGGGAATTTATAAAAATTTGATCGAGAAGTGTTTATAAAAAGAACAAAATCTTAATATAAAATCAAAGTTTGAACTGTATTTTAAAGTTTGAAAAAACAGAAAATTAAGCTTCCTGTCATTTTAAACTAAATTAATTGCTAATATAAATTATTTATTAACAAAATATAAATATATTTTACAAGGATTCGAGAGTTAGAACAAATATCGTTAATCATAAAATTTATTTTGAACAAAAAATATTAATGAATGTCGTTATTTATACAAAAAAATATAAAATTTTATATAAATAAAAGTTTTTACTTAATAGCAAAAAGAATTTAAAATTTCCAAAAAAACAACATAGAAGTGAATTTTTTAAGTTATTTTAAATAATAACGCATGGAGAAAAGATTGATAATTTAAAATTAATTAAAAACAATTAAGTGAAATAATATGAAAAATAAAAGTTAGAAAAATAATACATCGTAAGAAGTTTATAAAATAATTAACTTAAATAACTTCCTTTTCTTTGGAATGAATCTTAACATTTTATATTTAAATATTAATTATTGATACTATTATTTTTTAAAAGACAAGCATACTAATCTAAAAAAACAGTTTTAATTTATAAAAATAAATGCACAGTATTAATTTAATATGTTTAAAAAATCAATGGTTAATTTTAAGTACCGCTTTTTTTCATTTGTCGAAAAAGGGTGGGCCTGAGGCAACGAAATTTCGCATATTTTCGGCCCTTTAATTTTTGAAATTAGTCACCGTACCAATTAACAATTCACAATCAAGTTCGTTTATATTCACGACCCTACAAAAGCCCATTGGGTCCCTGGCCCGTCCGGGCTATGATGAAAAATGTTAAAAAAGGATTAATAGTGAATAAATATAATATTATTTATCCCTCCAAGTTGTACAATAACAGAAAATAATAAATAATTTTTTTTTTAAATATCAAATATTTTTAATTTATTTTTCATTTATTATCATTCTAATTATTTTCTATGTGATGCCAGAAGCAAGCAGAAGTTGGAAAAAATGGATAAAGGGAGCGTTAGTAAGCTCATTTGGTTAAAGCATTCCGTGTTTTAGGGGCTTTGATTTATTACATTTTAATAAATCCACACAATCAAAACGACTCACCGACAAAGGAACCACAAATATAAATAATAAAATAAAATAAAAAATTTGATCTAAACTTTGAAAAGCAGCAATGATGAAATAAAATCATAGTTGGAGATTCAAATAGAAATTAAAGAAAAACTATTAAATAAGAAACATTTATATTTTTATAAAACTGCTAATATATTAAAATTAATTCTTTACATTGAAAAATTTCAAAATTATTATGAAAAATTAATAATTTAAAAAATTCGAGTTTTAAGAAAATTTGTTTAGAACAATTGGACGTTGAAATTCCAATATCGGATATTATCTTAGAGAAATATCCGCTTACATTAAGGAGAGAACATACTTTTTTTAAATTTACGAGTTTGCTACCTTTTTAGCTATATAGTAATTTTTTCATTTCTTTATGAATAAAAATAAACAACAAAATTAGGTGGACAAAAAAGTGTGCTTGTCCAATCAGCATTTCAAACTCTCTCAGCGTTGCCCCGTGAAATATTGGCTATGGTAGCGCTTGTAGAGACCCAATCTGAATTAGGGCTTGGAAATTTCAAATTTGCGTGTCCCACTGCGGGATTGGAACTCAGAATTTTTGCGGGACCGGATCCCGCAGTGATAATCCAGCAAAATATCATAGTCCCGCTTTTAAAATTTTCGGGATCATGCGCTGGATTGCGGGATTTTGAATTTCTTAAATTTAAAAACCTTAAAATTAAATAAGTAAAAATAATTAATTTTGGAGAAATTTTGGGTTCTCGGGACGGAATTCCACACACTAATCACGTAATTCCGTAAATCTCGCAAAATTAAATTTAAAATCTGGACTTTATTTAATTTGATATATTTATAATATTTTTTACAAGTTTCAATGCCGCAACTGCCACTACTTTTGTCGCCGCTGCCGCCTTTGGAATCTGTCAAGTGGATATTTTTAGCTGAATTCTAACAAAATAATAACCCATTTATTACTTCTACCGATATTGTCTCTACAAAAAAATTTAGCTAATAAAAGAAATATTTAAGATTGACAAAAAAGTTTCTTTGTTTTTTGTGTTGGCTGCGATAGGCGCTGCCAATTTTTATTCTTTTATCAAATTAGTTAAAGCCGAACAAGAATAAAATTAAGGATATAATGGAAAAATCTGAGATCAATTAATTAAATTTTCAAAAATTTCCGCTCAATGCACCCTGTTAAAGGGCGAAGCCAAGAAGATGGACATGGGCTCAGAATTTAAAAAGATACTTTTTTAATTTATTGAAAAACTTAGGTTTTACCGGCGGTTTCTAATAGCATGCCGACGATCAATCTTCACCCATGGGCATTTCCCCAAATTTTAATTGGGCATTTTTAATGGAATTTATCACTGTTTATATTAGAATTGAATATGAAGATTAGTTGCTTTTTAATTATACTCGACTTACAATTGTCGTTGTCACCACCGTAATTATCGCCCTGTCGTTTCCCAGCTGTAACACTGTGTTGGCCATTGCTGCCGCCAATGTCACCTTATAAATTTGGTTTATTGTTAAGAGAAGCCGCAAAAAGCTGATCAACAATCAAAATTAAAAATTTGGTAAGTGTTTTTGGTGAAAAAGGCGCCTATTTTGGAAAAGCATTTGCCTTCCTCGCCTGTAAAGCCCTTTACTGGCTATGAATTTGCCAAAAACAAAATTCTATTAAATTAAAACATTAAAATGTTCATTTCTTTCAAATATGATGAAAAACAATGTCAAATTAAAACACCTCGAATTTTTTACAAGTGTTTTGAAAAACGCCCCCTCGCATCCCTTAATTAGAGCCCAGCCTTACAAAAGCGGCTGCCGCCACCGTAACGTTTATTGACAGCAGAGCTGCTAAATTGTCCACGCTTTTTGCTACCGCCATCGCCACTTCCACCATTTTCTGACCATATCGGCCGCTTCCACCATAGTCTACAAAAGTTGTTTGTTATTTAAAATATTTATTTGGCTAATTTTGAATTAAAAATTATTTATTTGGTATTTCCGCTCTTTATTTATTGAAATTAAATTTTTGAAAAAGCAACGTTAATTAAGAATAATCCGCCAATGGATATTGCGAGTAGAACTCGAATTAAATTTATATAATTAATTAAAGTGAAATAATTTATTCAATTTTCTGCAAACAAAATTTACCATATCTTGGCCCATGATTGTGGCTTTGGAAAAAGCCAATTATTTCGCAGTCCTCATCCGTTTGAAGAGATCCGTTGCATCCTCTTTTTACGAGTGCGCAACGCCAACAAATTGCGCCATTGCGTAGTTTTTTTACTCGGTAATACATAAAACCTTTAAATCTTAAATTTTTGCCGCGCTGTCGATTTGTGACAAATACAGGTTGCATTTTCTAAATTTGAACAAATAATAATTTAATTTATATGGTGGACATATCTAAGGGTATGATGACCGTTGCTGTCTATTTTGACAAAGATTCTATTTTAAAATTCCAGTCCTAATAATAAAAGTTGACCAAACAACACGCCTCACATTTTCTGCCAATAAATCGGCTTTTGATTTGTGCACTTTTAATTCCGTCCCAATTTAATTTTGAATAATGAATTTTTTTTTTTTGTAAAAAAATAATGATGAATTGTGAATGTTTGGCTCCTGCCGATTTAATTCTCAGTATTTAAAGAGTCGACACAAATAAATGCATGGGGCAAAAATGTGACCCAAAAAGTTTTGCGAAGATAACAGAAAATTGGCAAAGTAATTACTGACAATAGATTTTTGAATTTGCTAACAGTTCCTTTATATCTTTGTGTAATGGGCAAAAATGTGATTCAAAAAGTTTTGCGAAGAGAACAGAAAATGGGCAAAATAATGACACAATTTTTTCGATTAAGTTTTACAAATTTTGCTCCTTAAAACCCTTTAAAAAATTTAAGACTTTTAATGCCTTAATTTTAAAATAAAAAAAATTCTTTGTGGGAAAATAATAAAATTTTGAATTCTCAATGCTGCGAAAATAGTGAAAAAGTTGTGAAAAACAGAAAAGCCCAGCACTATTTGTAAAAATAGCCAATTTAACCATTTCCATCATTGGCTGGCCATTACTTTATTTCGATAATAATTTACGCATATAAAAAATCCATATTTTGAAAATTATGGTGTAAATCTTAGTCTTAATTAGTTCAAAATCGCAAAATTTTGTCATTTTTTGATGAAATCTGATAACAAATAGCATTTAAAATTAGATAATTTCCCCGGTGGTCAAATCTCCAAAATTCCTTTATTTTTTAATTGACTCAAAAACCGCGAAAATATTTTTTTGTTAGAATTGACAAATTTTTTGAATAATAAAAGTTGAATTTTATTTCTAAATAGAAAAAATGCATTTGAATGAAGCGAAATAAATAAATTATTTGTCACATTTTATCAGTCACAAGAATTAAATTAAAACAATTAAATACGCAACAAAATAATAGAAAGTAAGCTTAATCAAAACATTAATTTGCCTCATCGTAAAGCTAATGAGAACAATCGAGACGAAGCAATGTGTTGATCGGTGTTAATATTTAGAAATTTTCGTTTTGTCTTCCTATTTATAAAACAAAACCCAGAAAAATTACGAAAAAAATCTAAGACGCCGTCTATAATTATAATTAAATTCTATTTAAAAATTTCATTGATTCGTTAAAGAATACCGATCAAGTGATGAACATTGAAAAGTTTTAAGAAATTTTGGGAATTTTTTTTTGGAAAAATTTTCACCCAGTACTGTTGGGATTGCATTTAACATAGCGATGTGAAATTTTATGAGTACCCTCAAATAGGATACTCTTTTTGTTATGGATAATGAAAAAGGCGAACGAATCATCCCCTTCAAATCCCGGAAGTCCAGAAAAGTGCTTGTCATTACATTCAAATTGCGTATCAGTGCCATTTTCAATCTGAAATTACATCTTAATTAACTGAACTTGATTACACGGGTCCGGGTATTTGGGCAAAAACCGGGTCCGGGTATTGCCGGGTCCAGAAAAGCCGGGTCCGGGTCCAAGATTTTAAACCTGGTCCGGGTCCGGGTATCGGGTCCAACCGGGTCCTGAAAAAAATCCAAAAAAAATTTTTTTTTTAAATAAAAGCTTATACTTAGGGGCGGCCATGAATTTTTTTTTTTTTGTAATTCTTAATGCGATTGTTAACGGATTTTGTCCAAAAAATTACAAAATTTTGAGCAATTTTTTTATGAAAAATAAGAATTTCTGTCCGGCGGTGCCGAAAGGCTCCGCCGGGAAAAAATTGGGAAGAATTTTGGCCATATTTTTAGCAGATTTTCAACAAAAAATTAGTAGTTTTATGGACTTTCGGAAAAATTTAGCGAAATTTTACGAAAATTTGGGTGAGGTAGGTTTGGAGGGGCACCAACAAGGAAAAACGATTATGCAAAAATACTATTTTTCCTTCAAAATTTATTATTTTAATATTATATAAAAATTATATCAAAATTTTTAAAAATTTATTTATTAAATAAGAAAGTAATTTTATTTAAAAAATTTTGAGCTTCATTTATGTAATATAAGCTAACAGTTTGCAACAAAAATCTTTAAAAAATTTTTAAAAAGCTAATTTATGAGAAAGAATTGAACCTGATAAACAAAGAAAGAATCCAAAGATTAACACTAAGCCACAGGAACAACAAATGACTCATTTTTAAAAGAAATCTTAATTTAATTTAAAAAAAAATTCCTTTCTTCCAACTTTGGTCAACAATTTGATCCAGACCCCCATTCTTACGAGTGTACTTTTAGACCCGGTTGGACCCGGACCTACCGGGTCGGGTACCGGGTATTGGATTTTCAAAAACCGGGTCCGGGTCCGAGTAGTCAAAAAACCGGGTATCCGGGTTTGGGACCCGGTCGGGTACCCGGACCCGTGTAACCCTATTTCATATCATAAATATGCGCCTAACAAATAAAGGCACAAAATATAAAAAGCAACAAATAGCACAAAACAAAAAACCCAAAAAAAAATAAAAATAAGAATTTGCATTTTTTAAAAAGCCGTACAATTTAAAATTTGAATTTAGCAAAATAAATTCAAGATTTCCATGGTTTTTAAAAAAACGAGTTGAGTATTGAAAAACAAAAATTTTGGTCCTTTAAAAAATTTCCCACCGAAAAGGACACTTTAAATTTTGATTGGCGGCAAAATTAGCTGAAATAGGTAATTAGCTTTATTTAATTATGTAATTATGCGTTCCATTAGCTGACCTTTGCTTCTGTGGTTGGCGAATTTGTAACCAAATGCAAAAGTTTATCGCCTTTCAATTCCTTTAATACCAGTGGCAAATTGAGGAAATCTTTTGGCGCAACAATGGCCAAATTCAATTTATCATTGTCACTTCCTATTGGCACACAGATAAATTGGAACTAAAAAAAATAAAAATAAAAAATCTACAATAAATTAATTATTAATTTTTACATGCTCTTCATTCTTGTAAATGAATTGGCCAATTAGTGGCCCCCATTTTGCATGGAAATGTGCTACATTAACAATAACAATACTTAAAAATAGTGACATATAATTATTTTAAATATTTTTTTAAACTTTGTCTGAAACGGCTCAATGTCTCCCGATTTAATCACATCACTGTCATTCCCTTCTGTGCGCGCAAACTCTTTTATTTTCTTGAAAATAATTACGATTATTTATTTAAAATTGTTTAACCAGACAAGGATTTTTAGGTGCTTAAAATCGCAAAAAATTACGGAAAAATACCTAAAAAATTCAAAAAGTTTCCTAATCAAAGTGATTACTTTTTTTTCTCGCCGGCGGTGTCAAAAATTTTTTAAAGTGACCATTTTTGATAGGATATAATTTTGAATCATTTGGATTTATTGGGCTCCGGCTATGCTAATCGGTATCGTAGGTGAAGAAATTAGAGATTTATTGAAATTTTCTTAAGAAATTTTTCGCAGATTGCGGAGATATATGCTAAAATCCGAAAATGCATTAGGTACTATACCCCCAAATTTGTTAATTTAAACTTTTTATGACTAGTTCTAATTTTAAAGACCCGGCCCCGATTATAAATATTTGTATAAAAACCCAAAATATTTTAATTATATGCAAAATATCTTTCTTTTACATTTGCCGCATTGATTCCTTCACGAAAGTTGATTTTCTCAAAATTACCGTAAGTACGCTATTTGAAGGCCCGGGCCTTCTATTGTTCAACCCCTC
>SIJG01000069.1:733008-769388 GCA_023374025.1 Heterodera schachtii | reverse complement strand
TTTCTTATTTAATTTTTATGTCCAAGTATAAATTATTTCTTATATTTCACAGCAATTAAATGTAACACATGCTTTGTTTCTTTAAATTTATATTCATTATTTTTAAAAACATTTGAATTTTTTTGATATTCTTTTTTTAATTTTTTTATAAACATGCAACTTTAAACTTTAACAATAATTAATTTATAAAGTGGGACAAATTTGTCAAAGCGGCCAACAATTAACCAAAAATAATTTATTTTAATATTCAATTAGAAGAATGTTAGAATTACCGAGTTCGAGTTTAACTAATCTCAAACATTGGTATTTTATCCTTTTTTTCGGATCCGAATATATTTATAAAATACACACACATGGGAAAGAATAAAAATATTCTTAAACATACATATGAGTAAGCATACATATGAATAGAAATCTTATCTTAGTAACTCATAATATTCATAGAGATGGGCATATGCATAAAAGTGCATACATTTGCGATATTCATAAATATACATTGACACATAAAAGTGCACATTTATAAAATATACACACATGAGAAATAATAAAAATATTCTTAAACATACATATGAGTAGGCATACATATGAATATAACTCATAATATTCATAGAGATGGGCATATGCATAAAAGTGCATACATTTGCGATATTCATAAATATACACTGACACATAAAAGTGCACATTTATAAAATATACACAAATGGGAAAGAATAAAAATATTCTTAAACATACATATGAGTAGGCATACATATGAATAGAAATCTTTTCTTAGTAACTCATAATATTCATAGAGATGGGCATATGCATAAAAGTGCATACATTTGCGATATTCATAAATATACACTGACACATAAAAGTGCACATTTATAAAATATACACAAATGGGAAAGAATAAAAATATTCTTAAACATACATATGAGTAGGCATACATATGAATAGAAATCTTTTCTTAGTAACTCATAATATTCATAGAGATGGGCATATGCATAAAAGTGCATACATTTGCGATATTCATAAATATACATTGACACATAAAAGTGCACATTTATAAAATATACACACATGAGAAATAATAAAAATATTCTTAAACATACATATGAGTAGGCATACATATGAATATAACTCATAATATTCATAGAGATGGGCATATGCATAAAAGTGCATACATTTGCGATATTCATAAATATACACTGACACATAAAAGTGCACATTTATAAAATATACACACATGAGAAATAATAAAAATATTCTTAAACATACATATGAGTAGGCATACATATGAATATAACTCATAATATTCATAGAGATGGGCATATGCATAAAAGTGCATACATTTGCGATATTCATAAATATACACTGACACATAAAAGTGCACATTTATAAAATATACACAAATAAGAAAGAATAAAAATATTCTTAAACATACATATGAGTAGGCATACATATGAATAGAAATCTTTTCTTAGTAACTCATAATATTCATAGAGATGGGCATATGAATAAAAAGTCTAGCCAAATATTAAACAGACGTATTGGGTTGTTGGCAAATAATTTATGCGTGCAGCATAAAAGCAGATGAATGAAGATGGAATTATTACAATTTTAATACCTTTTAAAAAAATTATTTGAATTATTTTATGGATAATTCAAAAAACTGTGATTTTTCAAAATTATTTTTGAGTTTCAAAGAATCCCAAAAAAATTCCGGTCGACGTCTCTATTATATTATAAGTATTACGAATATTTCTTTAAGATGACAAAGCTGTATATAAAGCCATTAACTTCTTTGCTTTACATTAAATTTTTGTATAAATTTTCTTTTTAAGTGATTAATAAACTAGCGTTTAGGCCAGGGCTCCCATCGTCCATGCTCCGTTCCCAAGGACGGGTATGCCGATTTGCAAGGACATAGTGGGGAAAATTCATGAAATCTAAGGACATTTAAAAATTTTATTATATGCAATGAAAATCAATAAATTATTCAAAAAATGCGGATTTGCGATTTGGAGATAATGGCGATGAGCATTTTTTACTTTTCACAACAGTTCTTGCGAGCGCTTTACCGAAAGACTTTTGGCAATGGGGGGGGGGGGAATTATTAATAGGTTCTTCCAAAATTGATCAGACGTTTGGCATCCAAGGACATTTTTTATTTCCAAGGAAGAGTCAATTCCAAGGACGTCCTTGGCATCCAAGGACGAATTTCCGGTGTGAAATTTAATGGAAATCATTTGGTTGATTCTGATGGTAAGCATTAACAATTAATTTCATTCAATTTAATCAACAATCTGTAAAATCAACTAGATTAATCAAATTCGCAACAAAAATTATGTTCCTTTGTTTCTATAGGCTTATAAATCCGATAAAGTCATGACTAAAACTCAAAATATAAACGAAAAAGCTGAAGAATTGCAGAAAAATGGAAACTGATGCAATAAATTCTATTAGCGAAAAGATATAAAAAAAGCATATTTAATATAGACATAAAAATCAAAAAATTACTAAATAGCTTTTTTAATCTCAAAAAATTAATTTTATTTTTTGAGAATTAAGCATGCAAAACTTTTTGAATTTTCGAAATTTAATATAAGACTAATGCAAAATGCATATTATTTAACCCATATCCTCCCATAAACATAAATTTTCAAGTGCTTTGATTTTTTTAAAATGGTAATATTTTTTTACATTAAGGCAAAAAGAGTAAAGGAAAAGCGAAGAAGCAAAAAGGCGACCAAAAGAATATGGATAATCTTTTGAAAATTCAAGAACATCACCAAAGACAGATTGAGAATATATATGATAAGCATATGGAAAACCTGAACGAATTGGGCAACAAGTATTGGTCCAAAAGAAGTGAACAGATTCATTGAATGGTAATGGGACAATTCATAAAAAAGGCTCATTAAAAATTATTTGAAATTAAGATAAATAGCTAAAAAATTTTAGTATTTCTCAAAAATTAAGAATTCTTTATACAACCCAAAGTTCAAATCTTAACTCTATTATATCAAGAGATTTCAAATTATTTATTTTTACAAAATGTTATGGGAGAAAAGTTTCAAAAAGTGAAATTTTCGGACTATTTTGAAAAACTTTTTGCTAACATAACGAATGATTAACATTATAAGATTGATTTTATATAAAGGGCCCTTTTTATGTATTGACTTAGCAACCCCATTAGATGAGCAGACTATGCACTTGTTGTTTTATTTATTTGTTGTTGATCAGAGTATAAAAAAAAAAGAAATTTGTCAGTAATTGTTTGAAAATAGGGCTGAATATTGAGCTAATTAGAAGAGTTTCTTTGATAATTAAAATAGCTGCTAAAACAAGGTGACATTCGTGAATTTTTTAAAAGTACAAAACATTTTTGGACTCGTTTGCTTTTGTAAATCGTTTTTTCAATAATAATTGCATCTAGAGCCCGGAAATTTCAAATTTGCGGATCCCGCTGCGGGATTTGAACTCAAAATTTTGCGGGACGGGATCCCGCATCTATAATCCCGCAAAATCCCGCAATCCCGCAAATCCCGCATTTCCCAAAAAATGCGGGATTGCGGATTGGGATCCCGCAAAATCCCGCGCGGGATCCCGCCCGCGCTGGGCTCTAATTGCATCTATTATTAAAGAATTAAAAAAAATTCTTTAAATTTTAGACGAAAAATTCGATTTCAAAAAAAGATTTGTTTTCATGAAAAAGAATAAAAATAAATAAATAAATAAAATTGCAGAAAATTTATAAATACTGGCTATATAAAGATAATTATATTTTTTAACTTTCTTTTTAAGTACCTTTATCTTACAAAATCTCTTAAAATTAAAAACCCC
Source organism: Heterodera schachtii (assembly GCA_023374025.1). Taxonomy (NCBI): domain Eukaryota; kingdom Metazoa; phylum Nematoda; class Chromadorea; order Rhabditida; family Heteroderidae; genus Heterodera; species Heterodera schachtii. The sequence goes on along the minus strand of SIJG01000069.1, from coordinate 765,560 downwards.
AAAAAGATGAATGAAATACCGACTTCCGAATAATTCGAGTTATTAGCATAAAAACGAAAAACACACTACTAAGAAACGACTTAAAAATTTTTTCAAAAAATACATTCTTTAAGAAAGGACCCGAAAATTTTCAAAAATGCATCCCTAAGAAATGAAAAATTTCTCAAAAATTCATATCCAAAATATTTATTTATTTCTTGACAAGAATTTGTGATTTTAAAAATTATTTAGCTCAATATGATTTGGCTTAATTTTTAAACTTTTGAATAAAATTTTGTCATTTTACACCCCTAAATTATAAATTTTTGGCACATATTTTCTCATTTTTAGCACCTGTTTTGGGATTTTTTAGAAACTAAAAACTATTTATTTTGGCAGTTTTTGGTAATTATAAATTGGAGGCCTAATTATTCATTATAGCAATGGGAAAATTATTTACAATGTTTATTTAAGAAGGTATGCTCCTAAGTGGTAATTATAATGATCAAGGATATTTAAATTATTCGTAAAATCTCAAATCAAATAAAAATATATTTTGAAAAAAACAAATGAGAATTTGAGAGTTTGTATATTTAAAATATAGAAGAAAATGGTAATTAAATGATTATATTTACGCAACAAGTGAAAAGTCAAAACATGCAATATAAAAAATATTAATAACATTTATATGTATATATTTTTTTAATATTTTTGTTAGTAGTTAGTTGATGTTTAAAAGATGTCTTTTTTCAAACAAAATTAAAATACCGAATTTAAAAAACGAGGAGCCGGAACCAATTTTTTGGATGAATCTGCATGAAAGTAATCGTGATTTTTGATGGTTGAATACCCTTTTAGTTTGATGTAGTCAATAAATTAAAAATTGTTTTTCTCAATGATTTAAAAAATTTGCATTTTTAATCCTTCTTTTCAGTCAAAGAGGTCATAAATATTTACGAATAAAATAATAAGAAAATGAATATTTTTTGTTTAAAATGTAAGTTCGTTAATTTATTTTTTGATAATGATATAATACACAAAGTCAAGATCATGGCTAGGGATACGATTTTAACTAGGTAGACTTTAGGCACTAAAAAATCACAAAAATAGGCACTAAAAATGGTAAATAAGTGCCAAAAAGTTTCAAATTTAGAGTTGTAAAGCGTAAAATTTATCCAAAGACAACAAAATTAAACCAACCAATATTGAGATAAATAATTTTTAAAATCGAAAATTTTTGACAAGAAAAAAAGTTTGGGAGACGAATTTCTCATTTATTAGAGGTGTATTTTCAGAAAATTTTTGTGTCGATTTTTAAGGGTGTATAATGATTTTAAACAAATAATTAAAATTAATTTCAAACCTAGTAATATTTTTATAAAATTACCTATAATGTGCTTTATTCCAGAAAATATTGAATACTTTGAAAAACTCTCTAAAATCAAAATTCTCTCATAGAGCTTTCGAATGATATCAAATTTGTCCGGGTTTCGCGTTTAAAGGCTAAGAGTAAAGTTGAACGGCACCGGGACGGGAATTCCCGGTTTTTTAGGTCCCGGTCGCGGTCCCAGTTTTTGTAAAAAAGAAAATCCTGGTCCCAGTTTTGCCAGTCCCGGTCCCGGTGGGATTAAATAAGCATTGATAAGAACGGTGGTCTGGGTGAGAAAAGATACGGAATTTGGTGGAGAAGTAGAAATTTTTGAGAAAAAATTGAATTATTCATTTATTTATTGTTTATGTACAATGTGGTCTAGTGGCTAACAAATAAACTTTCTGCCTTTCATTATTTTCCGCTTGGTTCAATTCCCCACTGGGATAGAATGTTTTTAATATTCTCTTTATCATTTTTATGTAATTGAAATTTTAATTCATTAAAATATTCCAATTTTAATTTTTCTTTAATTTTTAAAAAGCCTAAAAACCCAGAAATTAACCAAATCTTTGGTCATTTTTTGACAAATTCTGTTACAAATTTCACTCAAAATTTTAATTTTTTTTTCCGGCGCGCCTAACGGCACCGCCGGACCCCTCCCCCCCCCCCCCAATGTTCCTAAAAAGTTTTTTGAAAAATAGCGCCACAAAATAGAGATTTAAAAGCAAAAAATTTAAGAGATGTTAATTTATTTAAAATAATTTAGAATTTGGGACTCAGAAAATCCGAATAAAATTTTCGAGTTCCTCCCCCCAAAGAAAACTACAAATTTTATGGGTACATTTTGAACCGGTTGAAAACCCTTTTTTTTTTGCCATTTCCGAACCTCATGAGTGTATTTTTTCTGAGATTATAAGCCACAAGAGAATAAATGAATGATATCAGTTTTATTGTAGACTATTAAGTCCACAAATGGACTTATAAATTAATTTTGATTAAAATAACAATCAAAAATTTTAGATTAATTTTTTGCATAAAAAAAAATCACATCTCGTCTCTTGTCTTTTTTTATTTGATCAAATGAAAAAGGAAAAAATTTACGGCAAAAAAATTGAAAAGAGTGAAAGAGCAAAAATTGAACGGCAAAAATTTCGAAGGATTTGGACATTAGTCGGCATCAAATTTATAAATGGAAGACCGAACTAAGTAAATAAAATTCAAAATTTTATGGGCTGGGCTTTTATTATTTTTAAAAGTGCTAAAAATTTATATTTTCTTTAAAATTATGTAAATTTGTTGAAATGTAGTTTAAATTTTTGAAAAGATATAGAATATTATCATACAATTTTTACTAATAGTTTTTTTGTTAATTATTAATTGTCACCCCTTTTAAGCAGGAACAAAGAAATTTTCTAAAAATCAAAGGCTTGAGAAAATAAAACAATTTGAAAAAATGAAGGAAGAAATTTTTAAAAAATTTAAAATAAGAACAACTGAGAAAATTGAAGCAAAAATTACACAAAAAATTGGCATTGGATTGCCCACAATTTATCTGTGGAAGAGACAGTTTGGCATATCCACTCGTATCATTTTAATATAATAATTTTAATATTAATCTTAATATATTTTTAGCGAAACATAAACATTACACCAAAGCGGAGAAAATGGAATTTGTAAAAAAATTTTACAAATTAAAAAGCAAAAATCAAATGATGAGCGACACCAAAATTGCAGACAAATTGGGAGTGGACAGAAACAGTTTAAGCCGATGGAGGAAGAAGTTGGGAGTAAAGGGCAATAAAGAAAACTACGAGATTTAAGGAAAGAATTTTTGGGCAATATTCCTGATTCAACTGAATAAAAAAAGTAATAATTTTTTTCGAAAATTAACTGTTCCAATATTTAAAAATTCATGTTTTCCATTATAAAAAAAAATATGTATTTATTAAATTTTATTCTTTTCATCTTTTTCTCTCTTTTTGAATTTTAAATTCAAAATTTATTTTCGATATTTTCAAATAAAATTTTGATTGTTATTTTTACGGATAATAGTCGTGTCTAATTTTCAATTTTTAAAAATTTTTGTCCATAAAATGCTCAATTTTTTGCTTTTGGAAAATTTTCAAAATTTTATGGTTTTGGCTCATGCGGTTTTCAGAAATCTTGTAACAATTTATTAAACGATTTTGAACAAAAATCGGGTTTTTTGGTTTTAAGAAGGAAAGAAAATATTAATTGTTTTTTTTTGTTTTGTTTTTGGTGGTTGAAAAATTTTCGAATAAAAACCTTTTTAAATATTTTTTCTTTTTTTTATTTGAATTTATTTTTGTTTTTTTTAATATCTCTGTTCAATTCATTTGGTATTCTTAATGTGTTGGAGAAAACAAAATTTAAAAAAAAAGGTATTTTCACATTTAAACCTGAAAAATCATCACATCTGGCAACTCTTCTTTAAAGGTTTTCAAAAATCAAAATTTTTAAATTTCAATCTTTAAAACTTTTTAAAAATTTATTTTGGTGATTTGGTTTAAAAGAAAAAATTCATGCAAATATAGTTTAAATGCTGGTCAAAAAGTCAATTGCTGCTACGTGGTAATAAATTCCAGGGCAGTTTCGAATCGAAAAATAAAATGTGAAATACGAAAATAACAAAATTTAAATTAAAAAAGCTTAGGTTTTTCCCAGAACAAAATGCAGTAAATTTTTTTAGCGACGTGGGAGGAGGCACATTTGGAAATTTTCCAAAATCTCAGAAAATTTGAGGCAAGAACCACCAAAAATAATAATGTGTAATTTTTAATTTTTTTAATGTAATTCTTCCGGTGCCTTTTATTTATTAGGTTATTTTTTCTTGCCCTATTCCAGATTCATGCATTGATATCAAAAACCAATTACCAATAAATAAAAAATATTATTTTAAAGATTTATTAAAAAAATTATTTACTACTAAATAAAAATTGATCCCCAAAATTTAATATTTGTTTATAAATTTTTATTCGACTTAATTTCGCGATTTTTTGTGCTTAAAAATGGAGTACTTAGTAATAATAAAAAATAAATAATAAAAGGCAGAAAGTTCGCATAAAGTGCAAATTTTATAATTTTTATTTTTTCGGAAGTTATGACAAATAATGAATAATAATATAAATGCAGATAACATCTTTAATTAAAAAATCATGTTTAAAAATATTATCAAAAAAGAAAGATTTTAAATTTTTTTTTGTTTATTAATTAGAATTAAATTTCAAACTCAAAAAAAAATTACAATTGGTAAATTTTAGAAAAAATTGAAAAAAGCAATAAATTGCGTGTCTTATAATACACAAAAATTAATTTTCGATATTATTATACAAACTGAAAAATAGCGGAATAAATTTTTTATAGTAAGATGCAATCAAATAAAAAATCCAAAAAACGGCTGCATTGTATGATGATATGTCAAAACTTTACCATGAACATTGAGGGCTTCAAGTAAGTCTTAAACTAAAATGGAAAAATATTTTTAAATAAATTTAACAAATCCTACTCTGATCAGAAGCTTAACAATGCTAATTTTTATACAAAAAGCGGTTTTAATAAAATTTTACTATTAAATAAATTAAAATTAAATTCTTCCATGAAATTAACTTTTCAGAATTTTGCTACTGTTCAAAATACCAAAGTTAAAAAACTTATAAAATTTGATAAGCATAAAAATTAAAAATAAAACCTGATTAGCTGTTTTTGATTCCCACACACAAGAATTTCTAATTTTCTCCTGCTTCGACGAAAATTTAATTTATAAAATATTAAAATGAATTATTACATAAAAATTAAAAAGACTTTTTTTTAGGTTTGGTTTTGTGAAATTTGGTATTATTAAAGATGTTATATCATGAGAATCAGAAAAATAGAGAATAACAAAATTATATAAAATGAAAAATTAATATAAAAAAGCGTTGTAAAAATATAAATTTAAAAAAAACTAAAGTAAATAAATTTGTATGAAAAGCGTGACGGATCATCAACATAACGAAAAATTTTTCCACTAAAATATTTTTCGTAAAGAAGTAAGGAGAATATAATTCCAACAATTTTGAATATATATAATTAAAAATTAATTGAATAAATGAAAAAAATAAAAAATGTTAATCTAATTCTGCAATAAAATAAGAAAGCTTCATTAAGCAATAATCAAATAAAGCTATCAATTTTGAAAAGTTTAAAAAGCAAGAATTTCAGCAAAATAATGTTTTCTGAATAATTTGTAATGCATCGAGGTCCACCTAATTCACCAAAATGAGTACGAAGCATTCTATTCTCAGCAAGTATTAAATTTATAATTAAATATAACTTTCAAAACAATATAAAATAATAATCTATAAGAAAGGCTTCAAAAAATAAACAATCAATTGAAAATATTATTAAAAATAATGAAAAATAATTCTTTAAAGTCACCGAATGATTAAAACCTTGAGAATAACCGAGGGCCTCGACACTTAACAAATAAAAAATTTACAAAATAAAATGTTGAATAAAAATTAGTAAATTTAAAAAGAATTTGATAAAAAACATTTTTTAAATATTTTAAATAAAAATAAATTTTCAGGATCATAGACAAGATGATAAGTAAAAATCATATAACAAAATATTTGAAACTAAACGACACAAAAAAATCATAAACGGAATTTATTGCATTGCAAATATAAACTTCCAAAATATTTAAGAAGCTTTAAAGAATAAAATTAAAATAATAAAAAAAAAAGTTAAAGATTGAAGAAAATATTATGATCACGAAATAAAAAATTATTATTTAAATAATTAACAATTGAAATTTTATCTAAAATTAATCTAAATTCGAAATAAAATTTAAATGTATTGACCGTGTTGGAATGGAATGGTTTAAGCTGAATAGTTCAATTTGAGAAGAAAAAAATCTAATTCTAAATTAAATTAAATTTGCATAAAAATTAAACTAGGAATAAAATATTTTTAAACCCAAACATTAGTTTTAGCCAGGTGAGAAAAAGAATTGGAAAATAGAGGACAATTAAAGTGAAGATTTAATTCTAATTTATTAGTTATTTTTTGAATTTATTAAGTATTTAGTTTTTATCGGAATCTCTATCTGCTGGGTGTTTGGCGAACCAAATTTAGCAAATAGTCATCACTGATTAAACTTTTTATACAGAGGCAGAGAAAACCTGAGTAATAGAACAAAGTTATGACTATAAAATATAATAATTATTTTTAATGGCATTTTTCTGAAGCACCGCTAAAACTTTTTTTGTAAAGCGATCTGAAAACACGGAATTTTCATAATTTTGGGTAATACTGGAACGCAGAGTCCGAATGTAGCCTTAGATTAGAACTTTTGAACAAATTTTATTTTCGATCCAGAGTAAAACAAATATCATTTATTAAAAAATTCAATAAATTATTTAATAATAGAAAATCAATTAAATAATTTAAAATCTAGTAAAATGTTGGTGTACCAATAAAATTATTCATTTCAATTAGTTAATTATATATACGACCCATTAAAGCGATAACCAGCATCACACGCATTGATAAGATATAATCATCGTTTCAAGAAGCTGTAAAATATTTAGAAATTAAATAAGATGCAAGATAAATTATAAAACAGATAAAAATTATTATTTAAATCAAAGTATAGCTATGAAAACTTTTATTTACTTATTTATAAATATTGATTTTTAATACTAACATAGTTTTTTTTAACATTTTAATAAATTAATTCTGTTTATATTAAATTGAAAATAATAAACAAAAAAATATATATATTAAATCAAATTTACCCGAAAATTTAAAGAATCTTTGCAAGTGAATTTTCAAAATACTTATTCATCGTTTAGCACGCTTTGAAGTTGGAAACAACTTTGGTGTGGAAAACAATTAAACTCAATTTTTTTTTAATTAAATTTCCTCTGTATCGATAAAAAAAAGGATTTAAAAATTAACGCATTGTAATTAAAGAAAACAAAATTATAAAACTTTTTATGCATTAAAAATTCTAATTTGGGCCCAATACTTAATAAAAAGAGAAAGATAAAACAAAATTAAAATCATAAATATAAAAGCAAGACATAAAAACAATAAAAATGTAAATTATATGTATAAACAATTTTCGCACGAAATCATATAAGTGCAATTAAATATCTTTAAATAAATTAATAAATATCAAAAAATTAAATGGTTGATTTAATTATTAAAAAATAATTAAATATCATAAAAAAACTAGCTAACAATTAGTTGAAAATATATTTATGAAATTAATCGTGATTTAAATCACTTCTATTTTGTACATTAAAAATAAAATATTAAATGCTTCAAACGCTTCAAATAACAATTTTGCGCGGTATGACGCGAGTAAAAAATATAAAACGAGGAACTTAAATAAAAAAAAATCAAAGTAGATTGATAAAAATAAATTTTTTTGTATGTAAACATTTATTAAGTAGCTTGGAAAAATATATTTATATTATACTATTCTTTAATGGCATGAATTATTGAGAGCTGGATGAAAAAAATAAGCATCTTAGAGAAATTACAAAAATGATATAATAAATAAAAAACAATGTTAAATAATTAATCATTTTTTAAACTCAAATACATAATATAGAATACATTTAGAATAAATAATTGAATGAAAGTTTTGATATTTAACGTATTAGAATTTCTGAAATAATATAATTAATAGGTAATACTGTCAAAAAAAATATTAAAAAATTAAATATATTTAAAAATTTCTATATATATTGAATATACGAGACTTTATTAATTAGAAAATTAATTTGTTAAATTTTGAAAGTTCTCTAAATCTAAAGGTAAAAAACAAAAAAAAAAATTAATTCATTAATTAATTAATATTTTAATAATTTGAAAAAAATATTAAAAAAAGGTTAATGTTATTAATTGCAATTAAAATAAGTAAGCTTCAGTAACCATATAGCAAAATAATGCTATCTAATGGGAAAATTTTAAAATTAAGAATTCATTAAAAATAAATACATTTTATAAAGCACATTTAAATCTTTAAACTTTTTGATCTGTATTTATTCATAGCAAAAAAGATAAATAAAGTAATTCAATGAATAAACTTTAGAAAAAAGTAATATTTAATAAATATTTAATTGATTCATTAGAACAGAGGAAAATTTAAAGAATACTTAGAAGCCTATTGAAGAATATAAGTCTGACTCAGGTTAAAAAAATATTTAAAAAGCATAAAAAGTTTAAAAAATAATAATTGAAAAGTAATGAATTAAAAATACATGACAAATTGTAACTTGCCAAAATGCGCATATCCAGACGGCAATAAAATATTCTAAATCTTGGACATATATTTCAAATCGTTAAAAAGTAATTCTTTTAAGAACTCCAGCGGGGAATCAAACCCCAGTTCAATGTTTTTCTCTTCCTAAATTTTACATCATTTTAAATTAAATGACAATTAATGTCCGACGGACGGTTCAATTATACTTTGACTGTTTTATGAGTGTGCATTTTTTATAATTCAGCAAAAATATAGTCCACAAAGCAAATTAATAATACAAAATGGAAAATATTGGAATGCTAATTTCTTCGATATTTTAAGATAATCAATAAAAAAAAAATAAATTTACAAAAAACCCAACAAAATACAATTAATGTATTATATAACCATTATAAAGTTTAATTTTGAGTCTTAACCTGATGTTGGCTAATTAACAAAATAACGAAACAAAAAAAAATTTAAGAAAGTTAATTTAAAATTTGTAATTTAATTGGTTAAAGGAAATAACAATAAATCAATTAAAAAAATTGAAACCGGTAACAAAAAAAAAACTATAGAATTGAAAATTACAACAAGTTTGATATTTCTTTCAATTTTTATTTTTAAAACGATGCACAAAATAATCCTTAAAAACTTTTTTACAAAAGTTATGGAAATTATTTCTTAAAATTTAAAAAAATGAATAAAGAGCAATGCTTCAAAATAATTTATTTGTATTTTTTCTCAAAATCATTTAAAAATAAAATACAAATTTTTAAATTAACTCTTACTAAGAAACTTAATTTAAAATTTAAACAATTGTAACAAATTTTTAATGTAAAAAACTCCTTTAATATATTGAATTATTTTAAAATAAATCAAACGCATAATGGAGCAACAGCAAAGAATTATAGTAGTCAATATATGTAAAATTTGAGCTAAGGCAAAAGACAAATTTTTTAAAAAATACATAAATTAATTTAACAATGAAAAAGACAAAGAAAACTAGCCGAGTTTAGAAGAAGCAATATTCAGGATAGTTAAATACAAAACAAAATGTGATTAAATTTTTTATATCTCGATATTTTAACGAACAGAAACGCAATGATTTGTTTTTTATCATGCACTTTTTTATACATGGCATACAAAATAACACAAAGTCTAAACTTTTCCAACAAAAAATGAGACGATGTCCGATTTATCGACATAAATAATCATGGCAAAATACGACTTTACCAAGCATTTAAGAAACATAGAAGAAAATTCAGATGGCAAAATAATATAAAAATAATTAGATGAACTAAAAAGGCTTACATTAAAACATATTATATATTAAAATTTTTAAAAACTGATTTTATTACTTAATTAAAAATTAAATTACATTAATGAAATAAATTTTCAATCTAAATACATTCTCGGCGATGCTAGTATTAAAAAAATCAAATAAATATACTATAAAGGATGCGCAATCTATGAAGCTAACAGGGTGCTTGAGCTTAATTATTAAACTAAATGGAAAAAATATTTTTAAAATAAATGTAACGAAATATTTATTATTAATACATAAATAAATTGATGGTCAAAATCCAATTAAAAATTAAAAAACATATTTTTCGAGAAAGGTGGATTTTTTTCTGCAAAATTTTTATACACTCAGCTATTCAAATGAAAAATATATTAATTAATATGATGCTAATGATATTGAAAATAAATAATTTTATTTAAACCAGCAAAAAATTACGGAAAATAAATGTTAGGACAAAAACGATTTTTGCAATAATTTCTGATTTAGATTGTTCGACCTGCAATTATTTTTTTACTTTATTATCTTGTTTTATTAAAATGTTTTTAGTTCGACTTAATTTTTATTTCCTATTATTACATGTTTTACTTTGTGAATCAATGCCCACCCAATAAAATAATGTTAAAAGAATAATTACGATAAAATATAAAGCGGTTAATTAATTATTTAAATAATCCTAAAGTGCAGTATATAAGCTTTTTAATAAAATAAAGTTATTTGAATAATTTAAAAATTTTTTTATTTAAAATTAAGTAATTGAATTGGTTAAAAAAAAATAATAAATTAAAATTTTTAAAATTGAATGCGTGCTAGAAATTCAAGAAACTACCAAAATAATTTTTTTCATTAGTAAGATTATTTCATTAATTTTAGCATAAAAAATATTGGAGTAAAAATAAATAGAACATTCTAATTTATACAACAAGAAGCGTTCTCATAGAACCAACGATAACAATCCGACAAAGCATTACGATGAAGCACAATTAAAATATATGTAAAGCCTAAAATTAATTTGCTTGAAATTACATTTCTCCCGAGAAATAATCATTTTTAAATAAATGAATTAAATTTTATGGCTCGTGAATCACTAAAGAGTCAAGTCACATATCATCAACAGATAGCTACAGAAATAATTAAACTCATATTTGAAAATAACTTTAAATAACATTCTATGTAAATAATTCATATGATAAATCAATATTTGATAATTAATTTTTTTATTTAAATAAACGAAATAACAATTCGAAAGGAAAAAGATCAAATACCTGAAAAAATGACAAAAGAATTAAATTGAATTAATTTTAAGAAGTTGGGTAACGTAACAAAAAATCATAATTAAATCTAATTAGAAAATAAAAAAAAAATAAAGAAAAAAATAATATCTTTCGAACATGAATGAGTTAAACATAACATGCACAAATCAAGCAGAAATATTTGTGTGATTAGAAATAATAGCGCCAATGTATGAGGAAAGATTAAACAAAAACAAAAATAATACAAGAAAAAAAAAATCAAAATCCATTAAAGTATAATTAATTAATTTAATATTTAAAATAATTCGATTATAATTAAATTTATTCGTTAAAAAAGTGGATTTATTTCTTAAAATATTTTATGCAGTTAGAATGTTAATTAATGTGATGCTGATCATATTGAAAATAAATAATTTTATATATAAATCTTTTTATCATATATGTATAGAAGATTCAGTTTGTAAACAGCTAATTTGCTGCCGGTACATCAAGGCTTTCAACCAACAGCAAGGCATTCTAAATATAATCAGCAAAAATACGGAGAACAAATGTTAGAAATTAACAAAAATATAAAAAGTATAAAATAAAAACAACTAATTATTTTAATTGCAAATATATTTCATTTAAAATTTAAAAAAACCAACATTGGATCTGCGTTTTTTCGTCGAATTGGTATAGAATAATTAAATACTGTTTGGTCCCATCTGGGACTATAAGATGTGTTCATCAATTAATAGATAAAAAAACGTTAAATTAATTCATTAGCCTATGCATAATGAGCCGAAAAATCACTTCCACCAAATTATCTTGTCGATACTTTTTCCAACCTGACTAAATATATAACAAATTAAAATTAAGGAAAATTTATAACTATTTAAATGTTTTTTTTTTCAAAACCAAGGAAATTACATAGAATTTTAAAACAAATAATTTTAAAAATATTACTTTTATTAAATATATCAAAATAAAAATTTTTTATATTTTTCAATTGAATTGTCAATTCCACGCAGAAGAAATGTAGTAAAAAGCGCTTTAACTCGGGAGAAATGTAATTTCACTAATATTAATAATTTTACATTAATTTTTTATCGTAATTTAAATGTTGAAAAAATTTATGGTCCAGTACGAAAAAATAAGTATTATTTATATATTCTTTTCATTAGGTTTATAAAATAAATATAACTTTTCTATCATCATTTTTGTTTTCGAAGATTTTTTTGTTCATAACTCTTTAATCAAAATAATATATATTTTTTAAACATTTAATCAGGTTTTATCAGTTAAAAAAAATAAAAAATTAAATAAATATAATTTTTTTAAATTTCTATTCCCTTATTTTGATATTCATTTAAGTATTTTTATTTAATTATCTTAAAGCAAATTAATTTTAGGCTTTACATATATTTTAATTGTGCTTCATCGTAATGCTTTGTCGGATTGTTATCGTTGGTTCTATGAGAACGCTTCTTGTTGTATAAATTAGAATAGCGGGTGTGTGCTTGCGTGTTTCTGCTGCTTTAAAGCGCTGCGCGCTTCTTGAGCTTCGCTACCTAGTCTTGTGTTAGGGTCTTTGCATCAACCGACATGCACTTGGTTTCACTCAGTAATGAGCTGACACATTGCACATTTCAGTGCAATAGAAACCGGAAGTGCCCTAACTCGCACGTCATCCCTCCTCCCTCCCTTAGTCCAGGTGGCAGTACTTTATATCCATATTTAAGTGCAGGTGAGAATGGGGCGGCATCGGAACAGTACCGCACACACTGGACTAGTTACTATAGCTCGTTTGATTTATGCAATAGAGACCCAAGGCTTTGTGTAATGAAGTTGGCATGCCAACCTGGCTTGGATAGCTCTTTTATTGCAATTTGAGCATGTTTTTGGCCACAATGTTCAGCACTCTCGCTTGACCTTGGGCATCGATCTCCCTTTTTGGAGCATGCACACGGACATTGTTGCCGTCCGTTGTCCTTGAAAAGGCAGTATATAATTGACCATGGGTAAATACTTCCCTTTCCAGGTCAATGCCGACAGTGCTGATTGTTTGGCCCTGACCTTTTTGAATGGTCATAGCGAATGCAGGCTTAATTGGGAACTGCAAACGCTCGTATTTCAGCCCACCAGGCGTTTTGTCCTCGAAGACATTGCGAGATCTTTCAAGGAAAAACCTCACTTGGCCACCAATAGCATTGCTATTGATTACACGACCGACAAGGCGATCATCGCCAAGTTCTTCGAGGACAATGCGTGTGCCATTGATCAGCCCTTCCCTATCACTTTTGTTGATAAGGAGGACAACAACGCTTCCGACCTTTAGTCGCAGACAGTGTGGAGGCATCCCAGAGTCTGTGCGTCTGTTCAATGCTGCCACTTCGGACTCGATCTCATCGATGTCCAATGGGCGATCGTCAAGAGGTTTGTCCGTGGACAAATATTCCCGCACTTGACCTGGCACATTCGCCATCATCATTTCGTTGACTTCGTCGCACGTATCAATGTGCGGGGCGAGTATCAAACGGTTGAGCAGCTCCTTGTCATTGCCAAGGAGTTGTTGGAAGTTTGGATAGACAAAGTCTATCAACTCTTCTCTGCTCTTCACGAGAAACTGCGGAGGAATCCAGAAGTGTTCTCCGGTCTCTCCGAGCCCAATTTGGCGGCACATTTGCAAGTACGCTTGCTGGCCTTGGCCTAATCTCTGGTTGATGGTCAATTTCATTGTGGTGAATTGACGAAACAACGGAGAAGTTTGAAAGCAGGCCGTAACTTGTGCGGTTATGCCTTCATGAGGCACGACCGGCAGTGACTGTTTGAAGTCACCGCTGAAAATGACCGTCTTTCCTCCGAAGGGAAGGTCCTTGTACTGGGGAATTGCCATTTCTTTGCACACACGGTCAATGACCTCAATCACCGTATTGTGAAGCATGGTGATCTCATCAATGATGATGAGTTGTGCTTCACGAATCCGTCGGGCAAAGAAGCTCTCAAGTGGAATGCTTGGAAGTTTGTCCAGCGACACATCTCTGCCCAGTCGGAAGGTGGAATGGGCTGTCTTCCCATACGGCAGCAAAATAGCTGCACACCCAGTGGATGCCGTGGCAAGCACTTTGTGATTATATGGGGCCTTCCGCAATCGCCTTATAATTTGGCCAAACAGAAATGTTTTCCCGGTCCCTCCGTCGCCGAATATAAAGAATCGGCGAGGTACAGTCGCATCCCTTGGGTCCGACTGAATTGCCTTAACAACAGCATCAAAGACCGCTTGTTGGTCGGTGTTGAGTGGCGGAGGAGTGTTTTGCTGAGGCCGAGGATTTGGTTGGCCAGGCGGCAAATTCAAATCATCATCGCCAAAGAAAAACTCATTAATTGCCGCATTTGTATTTTTGGCAATTGAGTTTGGCGGGTCTGGCAGGCCAAAATGCACACAGCTTAAGTTAAAGCAGCTGTGCAGCCGCCAATCAATGTCGGCTAGGGCTTCAAGCTCTGCTGCTTGGCGTTGTGCCGGTGTGGTAATGCCTTGAGGAAAGTACATTTGGTCTTTGTACTTGTTCCACAATTCGACGGCATTACTGGGCTGGCCATAAACGAGGATGCTCATGAAGAGCCACCTCATTTGATCAGGCCATCGTGACAACGCTGCCTCAGCGAGTGTTTTATCCCAGATTTTGTCATCCTCAAGAAGACCGTGCCTTATTGCAGCATCAGTGAAAGAGGTACAAGGCTGACCATTTACCATTTTAAGATGGTCAGGGTCACCGGGAAAGTGGCGCATAAGTGAATATAGCGCAAATCTTTCCGGATCCTTGGGTGGAACAGGGACAATTCGACCAATTGGAGGCCTTTTGATGGGCTTCCTTTTGTAAAGAACCCATTTGTCCTTATCCCATCGGAATTGTTCCGGCACTTTTTCGAAAAGCATGTCCTTGAACTTAGGATCATGCCGCCATTCATTTTGCCATTGTTTCCAATAGGCTGAGCATTGTGTTTCCGGCAGTGTGCCTTGCTGGATTTGCTGAGCTTTGCTCACCAGCTGGAAAGCCCTATATACAATGGACTGTTGATTTGGCAAATGAATCATCAATTTGACAACGTGGTGCGAAAGCCGAACATATGGTGTTGAGTTAACAACGGCATATGCCTCCGTAGCACCACGGAAGTTCATTTTGGCATATTGAGCCGGCTCATCGATACCGATTTTGTTGCCGGGCTCTTCTTTGCACTCGACATAACAATGTCCAGGACCTTTGAATGGGCACTTTAGTGCATATTTTATATTTGCCTTGTTACCATACGCAAATAGCACATTGTGATGTACCCGGTAGCGTAGTAAAACATAAGGGTTGTACGGCACGACCTGTGAGTTGTCGTATATTAAGCCGTTTACCTCTATATTGGCACCACCATCCTGGGGTGCAGGCCGGTAATACAACGCAGGCCTGTCGGGCCGCAAAATCGTACATTTTGAGTAAGGGGGGAAGCCCTTTTTGCAGCGCCCGTAATATTGGTCACGAGTACCACACCAACTTTCGCTGCACCTGTGCAGCTGCAAATGCATCAATTCGCGCACTTGGCGGTGCATTTCCGCGATGGGACTGTCATCACCTTTTTCTGGCAAAAGTGGAATGTGAGCCCAAATGTATTGCTGAATAACATCTGGAACTGCATCCAGGTCAGTCTGGGCCACAATGTGTGCATGCGGGCCTCCACGGCCTTGGAACTCCATGGACTCTCCTGATCCAAGGATTGTTCCAAAGAACTTTTTTTCGTAAAGTTCTTCGCGGAATTCAGCAATTTTGCTGATCCACACACGCATCCACATATCAAAACGGTCAGTGAATACTTGACCGTTGTTGTATAAGTTCGCTTTGAACTCTGGCCACTCACGATTGTTTGTGAATGTGATGAAGAGCCGCGCCTTTTTTGGGTTATGACAACGCGCAAAAATGGTATTGCAATTCTCATACATTTTCTTCCAATATTGGAGGCAGTTAACATTGTTATCGTTAAAACGAACAACACTGCCAATGTCATCAACAGTTCTCTGTTGGGCATTGGGGTTCTGCCGTGCCTGCTGCTTGTTGTATTGGTTGACCAAATAATGCAGCAAATTTTTTGGAGTGCTGACGCGCAGGTCCATGTCAGGTCTGCGCAAAAATGTGGCGACTTGCCAATCTATTTTTGCAGCCTGATCAAGAACCCAGCGTTGGCCAAGCCCTCCACCACATGATAAAATATGGTGGTATTGCATCTTCACGTTTTCCTCCCTTATTGCGAGGTAATACTTGCAATGATCTCGCAGGGAGACAAATTTTTTTGATTTGTCAATTTGGCCATAAAGTGAAGACGTAGAGGCAACTGACCCTGCATCAGAAGATGCAACCGACTGAGTGTCACACGAATCATTGTCTGATTCAGCCTCAGAGTCGAATAGGCTGACTACATCTTGATCGCTTTTTCGCTTTCGCGATGGCGGCCTAGCATATTTAATGCCAGTAATATAACCATCATCACCCAATGGCTTTATCAATGGGTATGTCAAGCTGTCAGTCCAAGGATTGAAAGGAGCAATTTCAGTCAATCGGCCTTGCCTGTTTTCGACCCAAATCCCCTATTGCGGGGGTACTCCAGTTGGGTCCGCGTGAATTGCGAACATTCCCTCACCCGTTGAAGGGGTGATTATTTGATGCGGGTGGAGCTTTGGATCTTTTAGAGCTGCAGGGGTTCTGCGCTCATTCAACAAAGTCATACGGAAGAAGCGAAGTTCTTCCGGGTTGTGTTTTTTGAGGAGCTCCTGGAGCTGCTCACGCGCCTGCTTATACGCTTTCGCAGCAGGGTGATACTTTTGGATCATTTCTACCAAAAGCTCTAGGGTCGCTTCATTAAGCTCATGACCCTGCACAAACGCATCTTCGTTTTTAACATTTTCCCCAGTAAATTTGGGGTTGTTTCGACGCATTTCCATAGCCTCGACTGGGTCCAAAATGTATAGCTGGCCAAAGCCAGGGATCTGGGTTGTCCCAGCCTGCATGCTGCTTATGCGGCGATGGAATTCTCCGTTAAGGATAACGGCCATCGGACCACCAGCAGGGCTCGGCTTGTTTCCAGCGGAAACACTTGCAAATTGGAGCAAGTTATTATAACGCGACATGCGTCGCACAAACTCTTTACCCTGTTTTGGTTGGTTTTCACCAACGATAAGCTCCATAAGCTCTTGAGGGTGTGGGTTCAATTTTGGCAACACAACCCTTCCTTTTCGGCAGCATAGGCTGCTGTCTTCGTGAAGGAAGAGAAGGGCTCCACAATGGGGGCATTTGTGGTCACCAAGATTTCCGGAATGAGAATATTCCGGAAAATGTTTTGCTGCAGCAGCAGCGCAGTGCCAGCCGTTGTGCACCATAAGGCAACGTTTTGTTAACGGTGTTGCTGGCCCCAGTGTATTAGTTCGTGGCCGAACTGTTAGTGTGGGTGAAGGCGAACGGCTTGCAGATACCGAAAGCCTTTTTTGAACACGCAAAGAACGCCTTGGTGGCGTTTTCGGCCTGACAAATATCACATCGTCAGCCTGCGCGATTGGCTCCTGCTGTATGCAAGAGTCGGACACAACTCCTCGCGAGTCAGCTTGATTTTCACCGGCCACTTGGGCTTGGGTGAGTATGGCATTAACTGCCTGTCCACTCGTCTGCGGTTCGATGATCATTAAGTCATCGTGAGCATCAACTTCCATTGGCTCAACGGCGTTGGATGTCGACTGCGCATCATCCGCATGTCGGTAGACAATTGGGCAAGGAGTTGGTACCCCTTCCCTCGGATGGTATGGCACATTATCTGTGCCATAAAGCTCGTTAATGTGCCACAATATGCGCCGCTTTTCATAATTGATGGATAAATCAGGCAGCACAAATGTGCGATTGTTCATGAGCCAGGATTCAGCATATAGGCACACGAAGTACCCACAGCTATTACCATCGTGTTGTACCGTAAGATTTACGACATTAAAAATCCCGGTCAACACTGTTGATGGCAAAATGTCAGAAATGATCTTTCTAATTTTATCCGTCAGTTGCGGATCCAACCTGCCATATGTGGTAGGCAAAGAATCGGCAAAATGAGTGCCAAATTGCACATCATGGACAATTAGAGTCCAATGTCCAGGGAAATGTACTGGCAAAAGTATGACTTCTGCCGGAACATTAGGGTCGTACCCAAATGTCATATTTTTGTAAGGCATGACTCTGTCCAAGCCATTTTCCCATACCATTGGGTCAACAACGACCA
Source organism: Heterodera schachtii (assembly GCA_023374025.1). Lineage (NCBI taxonomy): Eukaryota > Metazoa > Nematoda > Chromadorea > Rhabditida > Heteroderidae > Heterodera > Heterodera schachtii. The sequence goes on along the minus strand of SIJG01000069.1, from coordinate 747,126 downwards.
CTTTTCGTTGTGATATGCTTGCCAAGTATGCTAAATATGTGGCAGCAAAGCCGTCATTGAGAAACTGGGTCAGATCATTCCAACAGGTCTCAATGTATCTTGGGCCAGAACTCGGGGCAAGCGCTGTTTCGCCATCACGTTCGTAAAGGCCAATTGCTGCCCATTTCCAAACTTTGCAGGCAAAATTCCGCGTGGTTGCGAAATTAATTAGCACAGTGCTGAAATTTATTTTTTCCGGCACGTTGGGCAAAACGGCCACTGATGTGATATCATCAGAGCTCTGATCCATTGACTTGCCCTCGCTCAATGAATTATTTGTTTTGCCTCTGCCAGGGCCGCCTCTCATCTTGGCCGGCCGCCCTCCACGGTTTTTTTGCGTGGAAACGGGCGTTGAAGCAAACGCCTCAATAGCAGATCTGGGTCGGTCAACATTTGCGACCTTCCCCCTTTTGCTGCGTGGCGATGCCTCAATACTTTGAGTGGCCGATGAAATGTGTGTGCCAACGGGTGACACACTGTTTTGCGAAGCAGGGATTGCCGCATCTCCGGCTTTCGGAGGTATACTCCGTCTTTTACTTCCAATGGAAGAAGCCGGGGTTCTTAATTCCAAAGCACCAATGTTGGGCGTGGTGATGCCCGGGTGTGATGCCACCCCATTCTCATCTGCACTCCCGTCTGGGACGGGTGAGCTACCTGGGCTGACAGATTGCTCCGCCTGCCGAAGGTACCGCTCTTGATCGTTCTTTCTCTTAGCTTTTTGTTTGTTCGTCATCTGAAAACAAAAATGAAGAGATGATGTGTGCATGTGGCAAAATATTTAGGAATTACAACCAATAAACCACACGTAAATCAATTATTTATCAAAAACATTGAAATAGTGTGAAATAAAAATGGTGCATCTTCCTGATCGCCACAAGTGAAGCCGCTGCAATCAATCAGCCAGGGCTCACATATCCCATCTGCCCTAAGGCATAGAGTGCAGAGTTATATTTAACCATTTTAAACCACAAATCTCCCGAAAGAGTAGGTCATTTAATCACGATTCCGAAAGGATAGGTCCTTATTATCATCAAGTTTCGACTTGATAAGCTTTGGTTAACTCCGAAATCCTATGTTACTTCTCACCAGTCCACTGGTCTTGGTAAAGTGCGGGACCAGCTTCGCACCGGATGTTGGCCGGTAACAATAAGGAAATCATCATGGTAAACCGTTGTGGCCCACACCCCTCAAAGGACAGGTCATCGTACCACAATCCCCAATCGCGTGATGGGCAGGAAATGTTGACCACAGTCCCATGAAGGGCAGGCCAAGTTGACCACAAGTGCGACACATGCCCGAAGGGCCAGTCAGCGAACCGCAATGTTGCGACTCATGCCCCGAAGGGCCAGTCAGCGAACCGCTTTGGTGCGACTAATGCCCCGAAGGGCCAGTCAACGAACCGCTTTGGTGCGACACTTGCCCCGAAGGGCCAGTCAGCGAACCGCTTTGGTGCGACTAATGCCCCGAAGGGCCAGTCAGCGAACCGCTTTGGTGCGACTAATGCCCCGAAGGGCCAGTCAGCGAACCGCTTTGGTGCGACTCATGCCCCGAAGGGCCAGTCAGCGAACCGCTTTGGTGCGACACATGCCCCGAAGGACCAGTCAGCGAACCGCAATGGTGCGACACATACCCCGAAGGGCCAGTCAGCGAACCGCAATGGTGCGACACATGCCCCGAAGGGCCAGTCAGCGAACCGCTTTGGTGCGACACATGCCCCGAAGGGCCAGTCAGCGAACCATATTGCAAAATTAAAAAAAATGTTAATATCAATATTGGGAATTAATAAAGGACAGAAACAATTAAAGATGCCTGTTTTGATAAAAAAATTTCTAAAATTCGGCATGTTTAATTTTTCTTAAATTCTATAAAGGAAGAAAATGCGGCGTACCTCTGCTATATTGACTACCTATTCCATCCTCAGATTTGGGACAGAAAAAACTATTTCTATATATAGCATGGTATAATTTATAATAAATTGAACTCTGAAAATTTTTTGAATGTCTTTAAATGTGCAATGAAAGATTTCTGCCTTTTTTAATATATTAATGCATTGGTAATTTTTATTGTTTTTTTCAAATTAAAAAAGGAAAGCAGAAATTTACATTTTTTATATTATAAAAAATTTTACATTCCAATCGAAATGTTTGAAATGTTTGTCCACCAGCACATCGAAATGTGGCGAAAGAAGTGCCAATTTGAGGCCAAGCTGAAGACGGTCAAAAAGAGGGAAAATGTCCATCCAAACACTGTTTTGAGGAAGCTGAAAATGTTGGAATTAAAATTGCAAAAGAAAAGCAAAAACCCTAAAAAACGGGGGCTTTTACAACAAAAAGAGCCGAATTTTGTTTTTAGGCAAAAATCCGTTGAAATCGGAGCATCCTTTTTGGCACCAAATCCTTAAAAAACAACAAAACCCCTTTAAACAATTCACTTTTTTGCCATCGAAATGTTTCTCCACCAGCCATCAGCACATCGAAACGTGGCGAAAGAAGTGCCAAATTGAAGCCGAGTTGAGGACGGTCAAAAAAGGCAAAATGTCATCCAAAAATTGCTGTGCGCTTGCTGAAAATGTTTTGAATTAAAATTGCAAAAAAAAAAAAAAAAGCAAAAATCATAAAAAAACGGGGGCTTTTACAACAAAAAGAACCGAATTTTGTTTTTAGGCAAAAAATCCTTTGAAATCGGAGCATCCTTTTTGGCACCAAATCTTAAAAAACAACAAAAAAACCCCCTAAAAACAATTCACTTTTTTGCCATCGAAATTTTTGTCCACCAGCCATCAGCACATCGAAACGTGGCGAAAGAAGTGCCAATTTGAGGCCAAGCTGAAGACGGTCAAAAAGAGGAAAATGTCCATCCAAACACTGTTTTGAGGAAGCTGAAAATGTTGGAATTAAAATTGCAAAAGAAAAGCAAAAACCAAAAAAACGGGGGCTTTTGCAACAAAAAGAACCGAATTTTGTTTTTAGGCAAAAAATCCAAAAAAGCAAAAATCCTAAAAAAAAGGACTTTTACAACAAAAAAAAGCCGAATTAGGAAAATAGTTTAATATTCAGAGGTTTTAGGCAAAAATCCATTGAAATTGGAGGCCCGTTCTGGCACAAAATCATTAAAAAAAAACCAAAATTATTTATACGAAAGACATCAAAAAAAATACATAACAATAAAGTACTAAAAAACTGACACTAACAAAAAAATTACGAATTTTGAAAAATTTTTTAAATTTTGGGACCATTTTTGGAACCGAGAAAACTTTTTGTGCATAAAACTCAAAACTTACGCAAGGGTCGGACAAAAATTATTTGACAGAAACTCTGAGCGAATTTTCGACAAAACCAAAATTTTCTGTAAAAAATGCAAAAACATACAAATTTTATAAAAAACAAATTTTTTCTGCCATGAAATTGTCAAACTAACAATAAGAAAAAAAAAACTTGCCGGAATTTGAAAAAATTCGCTTCACCGAAATGTTTGTCCACTAAAACATCGAAACGAGGCGAAATCAGTGCCAATTTGAGGCCGAGTTGAGCATGTCAAAGAGGGGGAAAATGTACATCCAAACGTCGTCGCCGACCAAGCTGAAATAGTGAAAGCATATAAAATAAATTAATGGAAGACTTATAAAAATTTAGGAGCAACAAATGTTTTGCAAAAAAAAAATAGAAAAAAATTTAATTTGTCACTATTTTCTTGGGTAAATTGTACCAGTTTACATTTTTCAGACACAGCTTAAAAACTGAAGAAAAAGTTTCGTATCCAAAAAAATTACGTAACCAAAAAACCATAAAAACCCGGCAACATTTAAAAGAAAACTTATTTACTGTATTTGGAAAAATTTTTTAATTTCCGCAGCGGTTTTTGAAACAGACAAGGATTTTTGGGCGCCTAAATTCCTTAAAAACAACGAAATTCATTTTTCTGGATTTAAAGACCAATTCCTATCAAATAGCCAAAAAAAAAAAACCTTGAAACTAAAAAAATCGAAAAAAAACTTGCCGAAATTGGAAAATTCGTTTAAATTTCTATTCCCTTATTTTGATATTCATTTAAGTATTTTTATTTAATTATCTTAAAGCAAATTAATTTTAGGCTTTACATATATTTTAATTGTGCTTCATCGTAATGCTTTGTCGGATTGTTATCGTTGGTTCTATGAGAACGCTTCTTGTTGTATAAATTAGAATGTTCTATTTATTTTTACTCCAATATTTTTTATGCTAAAATTAATGAAATAATCTTACTAATGAAAAAAATTATTTTGGTAGTTTCTTGAATTTCTAGCACGCATTCAATTTTAAAAATTTTAATTTATTTTTTTTTTTTAACCAATTCAATTACTTAATTTTAAATAAAAAAATTTTTAAATTATTCAAATAACTTTATTTTATTAAAAAGCTTATATACTGCACTTTAGGATTATTTAAATAATTAATTAACCGCTTTATATTTTATCGTAATTATTCTTTTAACATTATTTTATTGGGTGGGCATTGATTCACAAAGTAAAACATGTAATAATAGGAAATAAAAATTAAGTCGAACTAAAAACATTTTAATAAAACAAGATAATAAAGTAAAAAAATAATTGCAGGTCGAACAATCTAAATCAGAAATTATTGCAAAAATCGTTTTTGTCCTAACATTTATTTTCCGTAATTTTTTGCTGGTTTAAATAAAATTATTTATTTTCAATATCATTAGCATCATATTAATTAATATATTTTTCATTTGAATAGCTGAGTGTATAAAAATTTTGCAGAAAAAAATCCACCTTTCTTCAAAAATATGTTTTTTAATTTTTAATTGGATTTTGACCATCAATTTATTTATGTATTAATAATAAATAATTTCGTTACATTTATTTTAAAAATATTTTTTCCATTTAGTTTAATAATTAAGCTCAAGCACCCTGTTAGCTTCATAGATTGCGCATCCTTTTTAGTATATTTATTTGATTTTTTTATACTAGCATCGCCGAGAATGTATTTAGATTGAAAATTTATTTCATTAATGTAATTTATTTTTTAATTAAGTAATAAAATCAGTTTTTAAAAATTTTAATATATAATATGTTTTAATGTAAGCCTTTTTAGTTCATCTAATTATTTTTATATTTATTTTGCCATCTGAATTTTCTTCTATGTTTCCTAAATGCTTGGTAAAGTCGTATTTTGCCATGATTATTTATGTCGATAAATCGGACATCGTTTCATTTTTTGTTGGAAAAGTTTATACTTTGTGTTATTTTGTACGCCATGTATAAAAAAGTGCATGGGTAAAAAACAAATCATTGCGTTTCTGTTCGTTAAAATATCGAGATATAAAAAATCATTTTGTTATGTATTTAACTATCCTGAATATTGCTTCTTCTAAACTCGGCTAGTTTTCTTTATCTTTTTCATTGTTAAATTAATTTATGTATTTTTTAAAAAATTTGTCTTTTGCCTTAGCTCAAATTTTACATATATTGACTACTATAGTTCTTTGCTGTTGCTCCATTATGCGTTTGATTTATTTTAAAATAATTCAATATATTAAAGGAGTTTTTTACATTAAAAATTTGTTACAATTGTTTAAATTTTAAATTAAGTTTCTTAGTAAGAGTTACAATTTAAAAATTTGTATTTTATTTTTAAAATGATTTTGAGAAAAAATACAAATAAATTATTTTGAAGCATTGCTCTTTATTTATCTTTTTTAAATTTTAAGAAAGAATTTCCATAACTTTTGTAAAAAATTTTTAAGTATTATTTTTGTGCATCGTTTTAAAAATGAAAATTGAAAGAAATATCAAATTTGTTGTAATTTTCAATTCTATAGTTTTTATTTTATTTATCTTTTCAATTTAATTATCTGCAAATAAATTAATTTTAAGTACCTTGCCTTATGTTTTTGTTTTCATGGCTTAAGTTTGTCGTAATTGTTTGTTCGGGTGTTATCGTTAGTTCTATGAGAAAGCTTTTTGTTACCGGTTTCAATTTTTTTAATTGATTTATTGTTATTTCCTTTAACCAATTCAATTACAAATTTTAAATTAACTTTCTTAAATTTTTTTTTGTTTCGTTATTTTGTTAATTAGCCAACATCAGGTTAAGACTGAAAATTAAACTTTATTAATGGTTATATAATACATTAATTGTATTTTGTTGGGTTTTTTGTAAATTTATTTTTTTTTTTATTGATTATCTTAAAATATCGAAGAAATTAGCATTCTAATATTTTCATTTTGTATTATTAATTTGCTTTTGTGGACTATATTTTTGCTGAATTATAAAAAAATTCACACTCATAAAACAGTCAAAGTATGATTGAACCGTCCGTCGGACATTAATTGTCATTTAATTTAAAATGATGTAAAATTTAGGAAGAGAAAAACATTGAACTGGGGTTTGATTCCCCGCTGGAGTTCTTAAAAGAATTACTTTTTAACGATTTTGAAATATATGTCCAAGATTTTGAATATTTTATTGCCGTCTGGATATGCGCATTTTGGCAAGTTACAATTTGTCATAATTTTTAATTCATTACTTTTCAATTATTATTTTTTAAACTTTTTAAGCTTTTTAAATATTTTTTAACCTGAATCAGACTTATATTCTTCAATAGGCTTCTGAGTATTCTTTAAATTTTCCTCTGTTCTAATGAATCAGCTAAATATTTATTAAATATTACTTTTTTCTAAAGTTTATTCATTGAATTACTTTATTTATCTTTTTTGCTATGAATAAATACAGATCAAAAAGTTTAAAGATTTAAATGTGCTTTTTATAAAATGTAATCATTTTTGTAATTTCTCTAAGATGGTTATTTTTTTCATCCAGCTCTCATTATTTCATGCCATTAAAGAATAGTATAATATAAATATATTTTTCCAAGCTACTTAATAAATGTTTACATACAAAAAAATTTATTTTTATCAATCTACTTTGATTTTTTTTTTATTTAAGTTCCTCGTTTTATATTTTTTACTCGCGTCATACCGCGCAAAATTGTTATTTGAAGCGTTTGAAGCATTTAATATTTTATTTTTAATGTAAAATAGAAGTGATTTAAATCACAATTAATTTCATAAATATATTTTCAACTAATTATTAGCTAGTTTTTTTATGATATTTAATTATTTTTAATAATTAAAATCAACCATTTAATTTTTTGATATTTATTAATTTATTTAAAGATATTTAATTGAACTTATATGATTTCGTACGAAAATTGTTTATACATATAATTTACATTTTTTATTGTTTTTATGTCTTGCTTTTATATTTATGATTTTAATTTTTGTTTTATCTTCTCTTTTTATTAAGTATTGGGCCCAAATTAGAATTTTTAATGCATAAAAAGTTTTATAATTTTGTTTTCTTTAATTACAATGCGTTAATTTTTAAATCCTTTTTTTATCGATACAGAGGAAATTTAATAAAAAAATATAATTGAGGTTAATTGTTTTCCACACCAAAGTTGTTTCCAACTTCAAAGCGTGCTAAACGATGAATAAGTATTTTGAAAATTCACTTGCAAAGATTCTTTAAATTTTCGGGTAAATTTGATTTAATATATATATTTTTGTTTATTATTTTCAATTTAATATAAACAGAATTAATTTATTAAAATGTTAAAAAAAAACTAAGTTTAGTATTAAAAATCAATATTTATAAATAAGTAAATAAAAGTTTTCATAGCTATACTTTGATTTAAATAATAATTTTTATCTGTTTTATAATTTATCTTGCATCTTATTTAATTTCTAAATATTTTACAGCTCCTTGAAACGATGATTATATCTTATCAATGCGTGTGATGCTGGTTATCGCTTTAATGGGTCGTATATATAATTAACTAATTGAAATGAATAATTTTATTGGTACACCAACATTTTACTAGATTTTAAATTATTTTAATTGATTTTCTATTATTAATTAATTTTATTGAATTTTTTCATAAATGATATTTGTTTTACTCTCTGGATCGAAAATAAAATTTGTTCAAAAGTTCTAACCTAAGGCTACATTCGGATTCTGCGTTCCAGTATTACCCAAAATTATGAAAATTTCGTGTTTTCAGATCGCTTTACAAAAAATGTTTTAGCGGTGCTTCAGAAAAATGCCATTAAAATTTCTTATTATATTTTATAGTCCTAACTTTGTTCTATTACTCAGGTTTTCTCTGTCTCTGTATAAAAAGTTTAATCAATGATGACAATTTGCTAAATTTGGTTCGCCAAACACTCAGCAGATAGAGATGCCGATAAAAACGAAATACTTAATAAATTCAAAAATAACTAATTAAATTAGAATTAAATTTTCACTTTAATTGTCCTATTTTCCAATTCTTTTTCTCACCTGGCTACAACTAATGTTTGGGTTTAAAAATATTTTTTGTATAAATTAAATTTTTGATTATTTATTACTTAAATTTGGTTATTGTTCTCCAAATAAAGAAATTCCTAGTTTATTTCTTTGTGCAAATTAATTTAATTTAGAATTTGATTTTTTTATTCTCAAATTGCACTATTCAGCTTAAACCATTCCATTCCAACACGGTCAATACATTTAAATTTTTCTCAAATTTAGATTAATTTTAGATAAAAACTTCAGTTGTTAATTATTTAAATAATTATTTTTTTATTTTATTGATCACCATATTTTCTTCAATCTTTAACTTTTTTTTTATTATTTTAATTTTATTCTTTAAAGCTTCTTAAATATTTTGGAAGTTTATATTTGCAATGCAATAAATTTCGCTTATGATTTTTTTGTGTCGTTTAGTCTCAAATATTTTGTTATATGTTCATTGACATTTTAACAAAAATAGTTTTAATTATTATATTTTTAAACTTAATAATAAATGTTTATTAGAATTTGAAACAATAGTAAATATAATAAGGTTTCCTTTTTTTTTAACATTACAACTAAACTAAATAATTTTCAGTAAAGAAATTTAACTTTAGATAAATCATCTGAAATTATCTTTTATTATTAATTTTAAATTGTATATTTATTAAAATTTTAATCTATCCAATAGCTCAAATTAATATCATCTTGTCTATGATCCTTTTCAAGGTTTTCAATCATTTCGGTGACTTTAAAGAATTATTTTTTCATTATTTTTAAATAATATTTTCAATTGATTGTTTATTTATTTTTTGAAGCCTCTCTTATAGATTATTATTTTATATTGTTTTGAAAGTTATATTTAATTATAAATTTAATACTTGCTGAGAATAGAATGCGTCGTACTCATTTTGCAATTGTCGTTTCAATTAAAATGTTGTATCTTACGACATGAACCTTATCCATTTAATAGACAATTATTAATAAAAAAAAATTTTTGGTATGTTTTTTCAAATTCTAGTCATTTAATATCATTTTATTTATCTTTTTTGGCTATGTAAAGATAATTACTGAACAGTCCATAGAAAAAAGCTTTCTTTCATTATTAAATTATAATATTTTCATTCACAATTTAAAAATTTCTATGTGTTTGCTGACGTAAACAATACACTGTGCATATTATTCATATAATTTAAATTATTTTATTGAACTTTTCACATTTGAAACTATGAATATATGATTTTATTTATTCTTTAAAAAGGATCCATTTAAAATTTTCCACTTGAATATCGTAATTAAAATAAAAAATAAATAAATATAGCGTTATTTTTACTCGCATCCATTACTGGGTAAACATTGTTGAGCCATTAAGAGCATTTAAATATTTTTTAAAGCTTATATAAGTAGGAAGTAATTTAATCATATTTTAAATTGCTAACGAACTTATTTTATTTTTCTTATTATATAATTCGATGAGTTGTTTATTATATAGTTATAAAAAACATGTTTTGAGATCTTATCCACGTCTTGGTATGCCGGTAGTATTTTTGTGGCTAGTTGCACAAAATGTTATGACCGAGTTCTGAAGGATAATTTAAAAAATATTTGTAAAAGATTCGTAATAATTTTTTCTTCAATTATGTTTTCTAAGTTTATTTAGAAATTTGAATGCTTAACTAAAAAATCTTATTCTAATTAATATTTTTCTATAATTTTAAACTAAAAAGTTCAAAAATATATTATATTTATAAGTTGTAAATGAAATTAAATTTTCTTATTAAAATTCATTATTTAATTTTCAGCAAAGAACTTTTATACATAATTTTTTTTTAATTTGGGGTGCAGATTTATATTTATCAAAATATAAAAATAATTAAAAGTTGCACAAGTCGAGAAAATATTGTAAAATTTAAATTTGAATAAAATGAAAATTCTGTTTCTTAATTACTATAATTTCACTAATTCATTAGTTCATTAATTTGAGAAAATTTCGGCTCTAGTGCACTTTATGAGTCCAATCGAGTTTTATGAGTCCAATTCACTTTTATGAGTCCAATCAATTGACAATGCCTGGTTTTTAGACAATAACTTTGTTCATGTTCGAGCTAAACCTATCTTTTTGGTAGCATTCGAAAGCCCAAAGTCTGAATAATGTAATAATATGAGAAAACAAGAGAATTTTAACATTTCAAGAAAGTTACAAACCAAAATAAATAGTAATTACTTAATTAACCATATACTTTTTTCGTAATTGCCTAAACGCTGAGATTTTATATATTTTAGCTTCGTTAGACTTTGGGCTTTCGAATGCTGCCAAAAAGATAGGTTTAGCTCGAACATGAACAAAGTTATTGTATAAAAACCAGGTATTGTCAATTGATTGGACTCATAAAAGTGAATTGGACTCATAAAACTCGATTGGACTCATAAAGTGCACTAGAGCCAAAATTTCTTATACATAGAGCAGCTGGTTGATTCTTTCGAATAGCTCAAATATGACTTTTGTACCAGAGACTCAAAAATTTTGTCTTGTCCTGCCTGTTGTCCATCAACTTAAATTTGTAAGCAAGAAACTCATAAATTAGTTTTAAATATATTTTGAGCGGCTTCTCAAAAATATTTATTCATGTGTTTCAAATAACAGATTCATTATATAGTATTTTAATTTAATTGGGTAAGCTTTTGTCATTGTTTTTACATTTAAATTTCAGATTATGAATTTTATTTAACATTTTTAGGGACCAAATTTTGGAAATAGTTTTTTTATAATTTGTATATAAATTTAAGTGATTTGAATTTATAATCATTTGTATATTCATTATTCATTTGGTAAAGTTTCATTAATTATTTGCATTTTTTTTAATTGATGGACTAACTTGAATGTTTTTAATTATATATTTAATTTAAGAGATTATTACTATATTTTCTTGTAAATTTAGTATTTTTTTAATCTTTGCTGCACAATAAAATTTTTATTTAATTATTATGAAAAATATTTAAGATAAAATAAAATAATTCATAAATAATCATAAATATATTTAACCCGCTTAAAAATATGCGTTTAGTCCTGGTTGCAACGAGAATCTCCAAATTTTGTTAGTCCGCTTTTCAGAGACATCGTTTTTGGTTTCGTTTTATTATGATCATAAATTTTCATTAAGTTTGAGTCAAAATTACTTTACCAGAACTTTTAAAAAAAATTTCATTGAGTTTAAAAAAAGTTCTGGACAAAAAAATCTGAATTAAGATTTTGTGGAATTTAATATCCATAACTTTTTTAAAATTATTTTAAAAAATTTGAAAAAAAATTAATATTCTGTTAGATACAATAGAGCTATTGAATGATACCATGAAATATTAATTTGATCAAATTGATCCACTTATGAATTAATATGTTATACATTTAATTGGAATTGCATTCCTTACCCGGACAGATATTGCTCCAGGATTAAAACCTGACCTCTTTCTGACACTAGACCCGGATGTATTTTAAAAATTACCCAGATTATGGATAGCCATGAGACACCGGGCCTTTTTCCTTAATTAGTGATTCAAAATGATCAATGATTTCCAAAAAGGAAAATGTTTTTTAAATCCAAGTCAAATTAGTGGATTTTTTTATGTTAAAATGGCATCGAATAAAGAAATGAGCATTCATTCTTCTGCTGATTTTGCTTACATATTTATGTCAATTAAGAATAAATTGCTGCAAAATTATGGCCCATAGAAATCACCATATTTGAATTTCCCAATTTATTTCAGCAAAATTGAAACCTAATAACTGAATTGAAGAATCAACAGAAGTAATAAAAAATTTAAAAATAATAATCTCCTGCTGGTTGTTTTTGATTTGGTTCATTTTTTGACTTCGATTTTGCTTTGAAACAAAAATGATTAATTTTGTCAGAAAAATGATTAATTTTGCGAAAATGTGTTACAAATTATCAAACGTCACCCCTTGAGTCGAGTTCGTGGGTAAATCATACATCCCAAAGAATTGCATTTTTATAAGGGAAAATCTTTCTTTTTGTTCGAGTTTGGAATTTTAAATTAAATTTGTTAATAAAAAATGGCATAAACCCGAATAAAAACAAAATAGAAATGTTGAAAAAAGTATCAAAAACTATAAGGATGGCGAGAGTCTCGGTTATTAAATCGAGAATTTCTCGGGTTTTTCGCTTCTCGATCTCGGGTTTTTAGTCTCGGAGACAAGAAATTTCCATTTTTAATTTTTAAATAAATTCTCTTAACAAAATTCATTAAAATCCCAAAAAAATTCTCCCGTATCGGCGCACCGGCCCACAAAATTCACATAAGATTTCAAAATGGGATCTAAAAATTACCATTTTAGGTAATATCTGTTAAAAAGGTCAAAATTGCTAACCTCTTTTCTATTGCGGTGCCTGCCCATCGCGGCAACGATCAATTCCGTCCAGGAACAAACAAATGAAGAAGAGACGGGGAGAAAAAATAGAGCTGGTCATTAGCATGGAATAATGAAAACTATTTATGGAAATTTTTTTTGTTGTATATGACCCACGAAAAAATAAAAAAGCTTTTTCTAGGGTTTTCTGGTTCGCTGATCACGAATTCGGCGTCCATTTCGACCAATTCATATCTTGATACGGAATTCGAACAAAAAGTCGAAAACTCAAACTTTTCGTCGTGATCTGCGGATTAGAAAAAGTATGAAAAGTTTTCGTGATAATCTGTTAAACTGTCGCCAATTGCTACCTTTTTTATGTTTTTTGCTTTTAAAAATTACCTTTAAATTAGTTTCATTAAGATTTATCAGTTCTCTTCTATTCGTGATTCGAGAAACTTCTTTGCTTTTTTGGGTCTCGGTCCTTTAAAAATCAGCAAATCGAATTTGGCACGGTGGAAAAGGGAATTAATTTTGAAGTTTAATAATAAATATTTTAAGAAAAAAATCTTTCGCTATAGAAAGTTTAAAAATAATTAAAACTTTTGATATAACTGGGTAAAAATTAGCTTCCCGCTGGACTATTTGCCGAGACGTTAAAAAGTTAATTGCCACAAAAAATTGGGTTTTCAGCTCAGAACAATTGATCACTGAAAAATAAAATTCGGCTTAAAGGGAAAGGCAAATAAAATTGAATTAAAAAAATAAATAAATATTATATTAAGAAAAAAAGAGAAACTCGCAAATTTGAAACGTTTTTATAATATGAAAAATGAGCAGCCGTAAATGACGAATAAGCAAATTTTATGAGAATTAAAGCTGGCAAAAATTAATTATTTACAATTTTCAACAAATGAAATTAAAATTCAGCAAAATGAAATTATAAAAACTTTTTTTAAATATTGCATCGCAAATGCATTTTTCTCCTTTTTGTGCTACAGTTCCATTTCCATTTTTCTGCGATAACAAACGGTGTGGTGGTACTGTATTCAATTTCTTTAATAAAAAAGGTACTGTTTAATTGGTTAAAATATTTTTCTAGCGTTTTGATCATTCATATAAATAAATTTTGTATAAATATTATAATGCTTAAAGTTTGTGATTTTAGTTATTTTATGATAGATTAAATAAAATGTTTTATAATAACAAAATAAAAAATATCATTTTAAATTATTATTATTTTTTAATAAATTCATATTAGCTGTAATTAAAATTCTATTTAAATTGTATCTGTTCACATGAGCGGGTTTATTAATATTTATTTTAAGTCAATGTTTGTTCCTATTAAAAATATAAATTGTTTTTATATATTTTTCATATTTT
>SIJG01000069.1:646845-729341 GCA_023374025.1 Heterodera schachtii | reverse complement strand
TAATACGGGCGCTTCGCGCCCGTTTTTAATTTTGTTGAGGTTTTTCGGCCGCCTCGCGGCATAATACGGGCGCTTCGCGCCCGTTTTTCAAATGTTGTTTTGCTCTGACGGGCGCTTCGCGCCCGTTTTTTAAATGTTGTTTTGCTCTGACGGGCGCTTCGCGCCCGTTTTTTAAATTTGTTGAGCTCAGACGGGCGCTTCGCGCCCGTTTTTAAATTTAGTTGGGCCTTTTCGGCCGCTTCGCGGCCTCAGTGGAAAATCAATTAAAATATAGAGATTCTGGAAAAGCAATTTAAAAATAAAAAATTAAGAGAATTCGTATATTTTAAAGATTTTTTTTTGTACAAAATTTCATTTGAATATACAAAAAACACATCACACATGCAAAAAAAGTGTCTTAACATAATTTATTATAAAAACAACTCAATAATAAGAAATATGTGAGCAACAATAATTAACAAAGAATGATAATATTAAAAAATGCGTTCGTTACATTAGGAAAAATAAGAAATATTAAAATTTAAAATATTTTTGAAAATAATTAAAAAAACATTTTGTAAGCAATTAATTAATCAATAAAAGATTTATTTTGAAAATAATTTACAAATTAGATTATTGTTTAACACAAGCATTCCGTCAAGAAAAGATTAATAAAAGAAAAAAATTGTTTGTAAGTTGAATCCCTAAACTAGAGAATATTATTATGATAAAATTCATTAAATAACAATCAAACATTAATTCATCGATAATATTATTTTTATTTGCATGCTTATTTGGAATAAGTCTAAATAATTGTATAAGTAATTTTTATAAAGAATCATCATAATCTGTATGGAGATCAATAATTGTTAAAGTATAATTATTATATTGTTTTGAAGAATTAATGATATATTGCGCACGAAAGGATCTTTTAAGACCTTAACTAAAATAAAAAAAATATAATGAATGGATTATTAAATTTGTACACGTAATTACTTAATCAGATTGCATTTTTAGATAATAATATCAAAAAGAAAAAATAGAATTAGTAAAAATTACGCTCAGCGAGAACTAGATTAATATTCAAATGTTTTCATATTTGATACTAATTTTTCGTTTTATTATAATATTAGTCTAATTTAAACGTATACGCAGATATTTTATATATTAAATGCAAATAATCTTTTTCTTAAAAATACATATTAAGAGAAATTAATAATAAACAAAAAATTAATTTTAAACAAACAAAACATTACACTGAAAATCTCAGGTGTATAATTTAATATAAAAAATAAACCTTTTAATTAAGCAAAAAAATTAATTAACACGCACTATTTGACAGTACAGAGCAAGAAACTAAAAAACTCAAATAAAATTTTTTTTTTAAATATTTTAAAGTTGTATTAATTAATAGATAATTTACACCTAAAAGTTTAAAAAGATTTCATTAGGAGTACATAAATTATTGGAGAAAAATTATAATCTAAAAAAACCATTAACCTGAACGAACATATATCAAATTAAAAAAAAATTTATTAATAATAAACAACACAAGAAAATAAAGTTAATAACGCTAAAATAATAATTACAATTGATAATGAAAAAAAAATATTAATGTCATAATATTAATTTAACAAAATATCTTATTAAAAAATTTAGAAGAAAATAGACTCAATAAATTCTGTATTTAAGACAAGAGATATAAAATTACCATTATATTAGAGTGGTGAATAAGTTTTTGCATAGTACCCAATAATTTTATTGTAAAATCATAATAAATCAAATAATAAAGGAATTTTAATGAAACTTTGCCAGTTTATTCTGATAAATTAGTCCCAAATTTTGAACAGTTGTTAGAATTTGTTGACACGCAAAATTGAATATCAGTCTAGAGTCAAGAGAATTAAACCTAAACTAAAAAAACAATGTTTTCCAAATATACCTATATTTTAAATCGCTAAAATATTCATTTAAAGAATCAGTTGAAATATTAAAGGATTTATGAACTACAGCAATAAGGCATTCAGAAAATTACAATCTTTAATAATTAGTTATTTAATTTAAGGATTCATGAAAAATTATTATAAAATTTTATAAAAGCCAAATTTTAAAAAAGTAATTTAATCTAAATTCAAAAGTAGGACAAAAGATCTTTAAAAGCAAAAATGACGATCTTCAGAAATTAAGTAATATGATAATATTATATGTTTACATTTATTACGAATTTCTTTAAATAAATAATGGAGGACAAAAAAATCATAATTTAACTAAATTTTCTAAAACAATTATTTATTTATAGAAAAAAGATGAACCAAGAATTTTACTAATTAAAATGCTACAAGAAAATGCAAAAAATAAAAGTAATTAACAATTAGTAAATAAAAATGTAAAACTACATAAATAAATTACCTATGAATTAGTCAAGGCGTTTTGAGATGGGAAGAGATTAACACATCTGCTCGCATTTATTTTTGGATATATATATTTCAATTAAAAGTTTTTTCAAGGTATTAAAACCAAGCACAAAATCGGTAATCTTTTTCTACCTCTAATTTTTTAAACAAATATTTTGGAATTATAGCGCATTACCACAAAAACAATTAATAAACAAAATATATTCCATAAGAAAATTATTTTGAAATATTCTAATATAAATATTTTTCTATTACTTTTAAATAATTCAAAATTGCTTTGCCAATTTGTTTTCAAATAAAAACTGGTATATCTCAAAAAATTATATAGTAAGTAATAATTCAAAGAATATCTCAATATTAAAATAATAATCAAAATTAATTATTGTAATGTAATTTAGGCATATCTAATTATTAGGGTGGTATTTTTATGTTTTTACATATTTTTTCTGCGGCTTAGGGCGAGATAAGCCCAAAAGTAGCATTTCACCGAATAATCTTAGATTTAGAGCGACTTTTAAAAACATAAAAACACATATTTTTGCGTTTTGGCACATAAAAACATGTCGCACTATTTTGGGGGTTGGCACAATTTTGCACATATTTTGGATTTTGGAAAAAATTATAAGAAAAATGCAAGAAAACTGAAAAATACACCCTTAAAAATCAACTTTTTAATCATTTCTTACAGAATTTTCAAAATTTAAATTTGTTTCTATGCCGAAAGCAGCTAAATCGTAATCTTCATTAATTCATAATTGAATTTCGAAGTTCATTGCTGAAACATATCCAACTGACAGCTTTCAATTTACAAAAAAAAAGATAAAGGAAAAAAGACCACTTTACCCCCGAATACCAACAAATGTATTTGATTTGCAATTGTGCGGGCGAAAATTGATTAAGAATGAGATTTTTCTGTGCTTTTTATGCATAAAGACACCGAATTTTTCCAATTTTTAAGACATATTTTCGGACATTTTTCGACATTTTTTGGGTTTTTTTAATATATTTTTGGTGTTTTTTAACACATATTTTATTACATATTTCGAGATTTTTAACACATACATAAAAATGCCATCCTTACTAATTATTCATTAAATTATAACTTTGATTATAATCTAAATGAATTTCATGCACTATTTTCGATTAATTAATGAATTTTTTGCTTAATTTTCCATTATTTTTTATTTATCATTTACAAATGGTAATAAATTCGAAAACCATTTTCTATTTTTAGCATAAAAATTATTTTTTCTTTTGTAATCGTGAAAAAATAAAACCTCGACTCATGAAGAAACCAAAAATCCAAAGTAAGAAAGAATAAAATTTTAAAAAGAAATAAAATTTTACATCATTAAATAAAAAGCTGAAAGCACGCTTACTATATTAAAACCGCAAAAACAAATTTGAAAATAAATAAAATTTCGTAATTTCTCGTGCTCTAAGAAATTACTTTTTTAATATTTAATAGTAATTTCGAAATTAAAAATAATTTGTTAAATGACATCTGTATATTTTTATGTGTCAGTTTAAATTATTTTGATATATTTTACAAAAAGAATAAATTTCTCGACGAGTTTTTTTTAATTTATTAAAAAAATAAACACATCCTATGAGTATTTAGAACAATTACATTACTCATTAGTGTTTAAATTTAGAAAAATTTTCTAAGTTCATTAAAAATTAATATTTCTTTTAATTTCAAGAAATTCATTCATTATTTTTTATTTATCGTTATGGTATTTAAGAATTCTTTTAAAATTTATTTTCTTTCATAATTTTTGTTAAAAATCTTTCAATATAATTTTATTATCATTTCGTGTTTTAAAATCTGCGATCTATTACGACATATTTCGAGTGGTATAAGTAAGCATTTTATAAATAAGGATAGAAAATTTTTTGAGAAAAGAATTCTTTGTTAAACAAAATCTTTATTTGATTATCAGGTCCGTCATGTTTGAATTGTTTTAATCCATTATTATTAGTGTACTATTTTGATTTTTGAAAACTATGTTTTATTTTACGACACAATCTTAAAATAAATATATCACTTCATTATAGTAATTTTATTTTTATTCTCTCGCATTTTATTTTTTAATTATTTTTAAATTATAATTATTACCTATTTAAACTTCGTTTTATTTATTCTATTTTCATATAGTTTGAATATTTTTTCATTAAATTTAGAATTTTTCTCATAATTGATACATAATATTAGTTGCATTATTCAATTATTTCGCACAACATGGATAAAAAAGAAATTGTAGCCACGAATTAAAAATAAATATAATATATTTTTTTCTGAATTTCTTGTTTGAAATTCATTTTTAATCAATTATAAAACAAATCAATCTAAAATTATTTGTGTATTAAGCAGTGGTGGGGAATTGTAATGCTGCATTAGGTAGATTATTCTATAATTTAATTGTGCGTATAAAAATTTCTTTTATGATTTAGTTGTGTATCTTTTAACTTGGAGTCTTAAGAATTTTCGTTTGGACGAGATGAAAAGACAAAATATTTTTTTGATTGTTCAAATAAAATAGAATTTTAAAAAATTATTTATTTCGAAAAACGAATTAATTCAATTAACTTATAAGCAGAAAAAAAGAGCTGGCTTTTCTCTGTTCAGACTAATTAAAATTCCAGTGGAAAAAATGGCCCTAATCTGTTTATTTTTTTTCAAAAGTAAAAAAAAAAACAATAATTAAACATAATAATTCAGAAGATCGAATGGTATGTAAAATTCGTTCAATGAGTAATGCCACAAATTTATTGATTATAATGAGCTAAAATCGAACAATTTCGTAAGTAGAAAGGATTAAAAATGTGTCCTTCGCTTTTATGTTTAATAACAAAAATAAATAAAGAAAAGTTTTTTCATTAGAGAAATTTAAGATTTATTTTGGAGCAAACTTAAAATAATTAGATAAAACTTTATCATCTTAAACATATGAAGAGTTAATCTTTATGTTAAAACTAAATTATAAATTCAAAAATCAAATATACACAAAATGTTTAATATAAAAAAGATTGAAAATAATTGCCAAACTCTCAATAAATATATAAAATAAAATTCAATTCTGGTTAAGAACAAGAAAATAACAAAGGTCAAAAAAGCTAAGAAACAAATACTGCATATGTGAATATGGCAATTATAACAATTTAATAATATTAAAAAAATTTAATATCGAAATCTATAACTAACGTAAAGAATAGAAAAACAAAAAAATACTAGTGAAAAAATAATAACAAGAGATGTTAAATTGACAAATAAATATTATTTTGCTAATAAAAATATGTAATTTAATTTTTTTAATAACAAATGGTAAACTACCCGTTTGATAGGTAATATAAATTGATTCGAATATAAATTATAATTCCTATACTTTAATTGCATACATGATATAATATAGTTATTTAAAAACAAATTTAATAGTTAAGTTTTAATTATATTATTCTAAAAACCATTAAGTAAACACCTCAAACAATTTCTATTTTTTACATTAGTAAAATCAATTTGTTTTATCTGATCGAATAAATTTTTATATAAAATTAAATCTTAAATGTTAAAAATTTAAATATATTAAACTACTAATTTGATTAAAAAAACATAACCGGTGAATAATTAATAGCAAAAATTTCGAAACAACCATACGTATCTACGCTTCAAATGATTCAATTCACTATAATTAAGCATTTATATAATTTACCTAATAAGACGTTATTTAATGTAAATAAAGTGAAATAATGAACAAACAGAAAAGAAACAGAAATTTCTTAATTTGGCTGATATGATGAAAAAAAACTAAATGAATGATTAATATTGAATACAGAAATTATATTAATTAAAAATAATGGCAAAGAAACGATTAAATTAAATTTTGGATAAGTTTGTGTATTATTAATACATAACTTTGTCTAATAATTATCTTATCGTTTAAAAGAATAATTTTATAAAAATCATTTATAAATAATATACATATTCCATATTATCTTTTTCTGTTATCTATTGAACAAATTGATAATTTCTTATCTACGTTTTATTTATTATTTCTAACCGAGATATTCTGATTTTTTTTAATTATACTTTGTTATTAATCTTCACAAAGAGAGTGAACATCCAATATAATAAAATATTTTTACTATTAGTTTATTGTTTTAATTTATAAAAATTTTTATAATAATTCTAAATTATTTAATTTTAATAATTGTTCGATACATGCCGGGGAAAATGAAGACAAATAATAAATGTCTATATTAGCAAAAATATTGGGGAAAAGAAACTTAAAATGAAATTTAATGAATGAAAGGGAAAATTTCAAAAATAGTATATATTTAAATATAGAATAACCAAACTGTTATTTTGGTTAATATTTTTGCATTTTTATTTTAATAGATTATCCATATTTAAACAAATATTTAACTGACTGATATTAAAACATTTTTTTAATTTCCACTTAAGATATTTTTATTATATTTTCGTTCTTTATATTTGAATTAATTTTAAATTTGCTTAATAAATTCTGTTCTAATAATAAACTCACTTCTTGTATGTTTCCTCAGTTATTTTTTGAGCATAGACTAAAGACTATTATCATTTAAAGCTTTTGCAATTTCTCTTTTTTTTTTTTGATTTCATTTTCATTGAGGTTATATATTTCTTATAAAAACTTCAAGCCATGCAAACTTTGCTTAGTTTTTTTTTATTTAAAATATACTCAAAATTTTATCATAAATTTTTCAATATTTGAAAATTTTGCAGCGTGATGGTAAAAGAATTCACCACCATTCTGCAAAATTTATATTATATGAAAACAGTTTTTCAGCTGCTTCCTTCTTATTTTAAAAATCATTCTCTTGATATTTTCAATAAAATTATATTTAGTACTAATTAAGGTTTCACTTTTTTATATTGATATATTTTAAAAATTCTCTTATATTCATTTAATTTCAAAATTTATAATTATTCCATTTCTGTGTTCCTTGTAGAGTATTCTTAAAATATAACAACATTTACAATTTTGCTCAAAATTAATCAAATTATTGCCCTTATATAATTAGAGTGAAATATGCATTTATTCTCAAAAACTGCTAAAATTTATACAAATAAATAAACCACATGAACGGTTAGGTTTTTTAGAAGGCGAACAGCGTTTCTTAAGTTAATATTAGTTTAGTTTATTTTATTTTAATAAATTATTATTTCGCATATAGAACAAACTTTATTATTTAATTTTCACTGTTTAATTTATAAAGTTTAAAGCTTTTCCATCTAAGTTCATGCTCATATTATTATTTTTTAATTAGAAAAGTCATAATTTTATAAATTTTTATTTTTTTAATAATTCTATTATTTTTGTTTTATTTTTGTTTTTTTGGTACAAATAATAAATTTTTTTTCTTTTATTTAACAAAGTAAATTTTTTTATATTATAGTAGCTGAAGAGAATTTAATTCTTTTTTTAAAGTCTATTATGCTGATCAAGCCCTGATTTAAATATTTTAGTAACTTTATATTTGAAACAAAAAAGTTATAATTTCAAAAATTGTTCGATTCGCTCTTTTTTCATTTTTCTTTCTTTTATATTGATTAAAATGAAAAAATAAGTTGAAAAACGAATTTCTATAAAAAAAAATTTTTTATTTGTTTTTATATAAAAAATGATATATTTAAATATTTTTAAATTTTAATATGATTTTTTAAAACTTAGCCAACTTTTGAAAATATTAATGAACAAAGAGCTTTCGATGATATAACAAAAATTAATTAAATTTTTTGCTGCTGGTGTGGTCTAAATTTATTATAAATAAATCTCTCAACTTTCTGCTTCCTTGGCAAACACTTTTTTTTCAGACAAATTACGGCTCCGCAGCATTTGCACTACGGTACGTGGAACTTATGGGACTGATCGTAAACATTTTCAACACGGGCGCCAACACCGCCAGTTGCTCACTTATATTTCAAATGTATTAGTCCAGAATTTCGACTTGATGATGCCACCTGTGCTGGCTAAAATATGCACAAAGTGCCTGTCGAATCGCATCAATTGTTCCCATATTAAAACAAATATTATTTCAATTAATTTTGTTGAGATAAATTTGCTAATTACTGAAAATTTTTGACTTAAAATTAGAGTTGCACGGGACCAGGAATTTTGACAACAACCTGGAACTCGTACCAGAAAAGTTGGGACCGGGACCGGGATATCGAAAAACCGGGACCAACCGGGAATTTTCCAGTAGAAAAATTGAAAAAAAATTTTTCTCAAAAATTTCTCCTTCTCCAACAATTTCCTTCTTTTTTCTCACCCAGACCCCATTCTTACGAGAGCTTATTTAGTCCCGCTGGGACCGGGACTGGCAAAACCGGGACCGGGATTTCTCTTTTTTCAAAAATCGGGACCGGGCCTGAAAAACCGGGAATTCCCGAGCCAGTCCCGGTCTTGTGCAACTCACACGATTGTTTTTTCATTTACAACATTTCTAATAATTATTCTTTTTGTTTTTATTTATGTTTGAATTAATTCGTCCCAATTTTATTTTATCACCTATGTAATTTTAATTATCTATTATCTTTAAATGGTCATTATTACCAACTTTTTGGTAACTATTAAATACATAAACACATTATAATGAAAGAAAGTTAATTCAAATGTTCTTAAAAATATTAATAAATAAAGCTCGACACAAGATTTTTTGATATTTGATTTTTAGCAAGAAATTTAATTTATTCACAATTAATTGGTTTTATACAAAGTTTTTTTTAATTTTTGCATTTAAATTTTATTTATTATAAGTTCATTTTTATTATGTATTTTATAATGCAAATTTAGGTTTATTAATTTATTCTTTTTCAATGAATCAATTTATTTGTTTTGTAATCAAATTGATATGGGTTGCAGCTTTCATTGTGAATTTTTTCTCGCTGTTATTTATTTTTTGGCAATATTTACGTATTTTCTCGTTTGAACTGCTCGTGCACTTTGGGCCGGCGAATTCAATGATTTGCCCATTTTTTCTTTTACTTGTAAACAAATCAATTTATTTAAAAATTATTAATTCATTTATTGACAAAACATATCGTTTTACTGTTGTTTTTGGTGTTTGGTTATTTAAAGTTTTTACTTTAATTTTACTTCATAATCAAACTTAATATTTTTAATTATGTAAATGTAATATCGCTTATTCAAGTTTAATCCTATATATATTTTTTTCTATAATAATTCCATTCATTTTTTCTATTTATTTCACGTCAAATCAATTCAAAAAAAATTTTGGTATAAGGTCACATAGTAAAGCGAAAATTAAACTTCTCTAGAATTTTCACCATTTCACAAAATTGCGTTATATGTTTATTTTCAGTGAAAGTATTAAAGTGTATTTAATATTATTATAGATAACATGTCGATTGAACATCATATTGTCGGCAACTCTGGCTTCTTAAACATTATTTTGATTAACATAAATTTTAATTATAAATCTCTTTAAAATTTATTAGATTATATATATTATCTATAATTTATTTTTAATTTGTAAGCGATTTAAAAATCTTTTTGGTCGAACTCGAACTAATTAAAATTATAAACACGTGTATCTTAAAAATATTATTTCTCGCATATAATGTTAAAATAATATATGTTTTAACAAAATTCTTCTGAAATATTAAAATTAATTGATTAATAAGAAATTAATAAAAGAAATTAAAAAATTTTCGACACATAAAAAGAATTATGAGATAAAGTGATTTTATATGTTTTAGCATTAAAATAATAAAATAAATGTTATTAATGGTGGTCTCAAATAAAAAATTAGAAAATCCAACGCTGAAATTCTTTAACATTTAGAAATGTAATAATATGTATAAAACTCAATAGTATAATAATGATTACTATGAATTTCCACATTTTTACAATCAACTTGCATAAATTGCAATGAAACACTGTAAGTGCAGGTTGACAATTATATAAAGAAACTGGAAAGAAAATATCTTCTTTTTGCTTATAAAAATATAACATAATTTTTTAATGATTTAAATGATAAAAAAAGAAATAATAATATAATAAAAATAAGTTTCCTTATTTGATATAAGGTTTTTTTGAAAAAATTCTATTTAGAATAAAATTATAATAAATGTATTTTTGGTATTTTTTTGAAATTATGGAAGATAATTAAGAAAATTGTAACATTAGAAAACTTGAACGAATTCAGCCCAGTGTTTTACCCTTGGGGTTCAATCTTATTAATACATTTATTGTTAACATTGTTATTAATGATTTTTTGGCAATCCTAAAGAATGGGGGCCCCTAATTTAACTTTTTTATTTTAGGTTTAATATCAGTTTCCGGGGGTATTCGAGGGTGCAGATTAAGAATCTGGGCTCGGATTTGCCCAATTTGAAACCCCGGGTCCTAATTCGAACAAAAAAAGTTGAAATTCGCGTTAAACCCGGTCTATTTTTTGCGTAAATTTTTTGTTGGAGTTCGCATCCGGGGTTCGGAATTGGACAAATTCGAGTTCAGATTCGTGATCAGCACCCCTCGAAAACCCCCAAATATTCATTTTCAGCTCAAATAAAAAATAATCATTTTAGATTTGGGACCCCCATTCTTTAAGATTGCCGATTTTTTCTTGCATATTTTTCCCAACCATTTTATGATTACAAAAAATCAAAAATAAAAAGAAAAACATATGGATAATGATTTTAAATAAACGTAATTTATAAATGATGAACGAATTAATACAATCGGCTTTTTAAAAAATGTTAATTCGATTTTAATTTCAACAGTTTTGAAGTAACTTTTTATTTTCATATTTCACAGTTTAGATAATTTTAAAAAGTCAAACGTAATGAATAGGGCTGGGATTTTTAGCTTTTAGCCTATTTTTTCTGAGCTCCCCGTGGTCTGAAACGCACGAAAAAACATATTTTTTGAGCTGTTTTTAAGCTACTTTTCGAGTTATTAGTGCCTTTTTTCTAGGCTTTTATTTTTAGAGCCTAAAAAGCTTTAAAAAATTTTGAAAGAGCCTATTTTTGCCTATTTTGGCGTTTTGCCGAAAATTTGTTAACAAAAATGCAATAAAAACAAAAAACACATAAATAAGAATCGATTTTTTAGAACTTTTAAAAATATACACCAAAGAATCGACCCAAAAATTTCTGAAAATAAACCTCCTAAGAAATGAAATATTTTCTCAAAAATTGTTTTTAAAATATTTTTTTTTGGACAAATTTTCGAATTTACAAAAATAATGTAACTCAATACTGAATTGACTTATTTTTTACCTTTTTGAAATTCATAGAAATCATGGAAATTTTCAAAAAATTCATAGGGCTGGAAAAATTCTTTGAGATTACATATAGAGAAAATCCGCCAGAAAGATTCTTTTATTCACTGTTTTATAATAGTTGTTCTTATTATGTTGGTTTTAGTGAAATAAGATATTTTTATATTTTTTATTATTTTGGTTTTTTATTTTTAAAATATATATTCTTCTTTTTCCATATTTCATATATAAATTTCTTTTTCAGATTCAAAGAGTCCCAATAAAAAAAATTCAAGTCGGCGACATTGCGGATGGCTATTTTCAGAAAATTTCAGGAAAAAATTTGTTTGACTCATTATAGCCGTAGTTTGTAATTTGATTCCTTAGTAAATATTAGGATTAAAATTATTAATTACATATATTAAAAAATTTCACAATGTTAAATCTTTTATTAGCGTTTATGTAATTTGTTAAATTATTAATTCTTTATTTCTTTATTATTTTTAAGTTTTTCTTTCGAATTATTAAATTACCATTACATACATAATTATTGATAATTGAAGGTTAATATTTATGTATTTATTGTTAAATCACCTGTTTTATTATTTTATCTATTTTACTGAAAGATCTTATGAGTAGATTTTATGTTATATTGTGAAAATTAATTGCTGAAACAAATTTTTTGTTTAAACTTTTTCATTAGCAACCGAAAATTTTCATTTTTCTTCTGCTTGAGCATGCACTTCTGCAGCAATTTTCCATGCTCTCCTTAGAGATATAATTAATTTTTGCTTAAATTCAATTTTGTCAGTAAAGGCGATCGGGTCTTGAACTTAAGTACCTCACGGCCAAATCAGGCCTATTCTAGCACACAAGATATTTGTGTTGACCGTTTGCAAAAATTTATAAATATTTATTGACAATATTATTATATTGATTAGACACACTACCAGGCAGTGAATTTACAATTCTTTTCAAATATATCTGTTTATATCAAATTTAAAACTTACAAAAATTCTCTTTATTTTATAAATTTGTTGTCTACTTATTGAAATTTTTTATTAATATGTGCATTAATATAATATTTTATTTTTGGATTCATTGCTATTTAAAGTTTTTTTTTTGCAATTTTTATTCTTTTATTAAAAATAATTTATATTCTAATTAATGATGCCCTTACAATATCTTTTCAGTTTGTGTGATTGCTTTTATGTATCATTTTTTCTATTATAATATTTATTTTTATATTTAGTTAGCTATTTAGATTACATTACATTTTGAAAAATAATATTTTAAATTCCATGCTCGATATTTTGTACATGGTTCCTTATTAAATACATAAATTTGTTAAAATTCATAAGTTTAGTTTATTTAATTTTATTTAGGAGAAATTGGATTTTAATGAATTTTTCTCTATATTTTAAAAGTTGAATTTATAAAATTGGCTTTCCTTAAAAATTTTTAAATGAATCGAAATCATGCAGGTTTTGAAGAACTAGAACATTTTTCATGTTCTCCTGCTTTAATTTTATTTAAATAGCACTTTTTAATAATAATTTTGAATAAAACATTGATTTTTATTTTGGCTTTTAATATTTTTTTCATAAAAATTAAAAAATATATTACCATACGAGTGGGTTTTTTTTTTTGAGATTTCGACCATCATCATTTGAATTAAAAAGATTATAATAAATACATAATGATAAAAGGTTTTTTATTTGTAACGAGGCTCACTCATTGGTCCGAAAACTTATTTAATAATAACACTTGCAGCATATTTTAGCCATGTCAAATTCCTGTACAAAAAAAATGCAAAAGTCTAAATTATGAAAATTATTTAGGTACTCGTATATGAATGTTAAAAAATTATTCATTAGAGATAAATATTGGCAAAATAATATTTATTCATAAATGAAATATATTTCCATAAATTACTTTGTACGATAACTAAGTTTCGTCGCACAAGTATTAAAGCAATAAACAAAACTCAAGTATTGTTTATTTTTAAATAATAATTTTTAGCGTTTGAATTATTTTTTAATCGAACAGCTCAATTACCACTTTCTTTTCAATTTATTATTTTAGAACAATTTTATAGCTAATCATAATCATTGAATTAATCACGAATTTAAAAATTTGATTTGTTACAATAGGTGATTCTTTTATTGGGTGTTTAGCTTAACATTATATTACATGAGCTTTTTAGTTATTTGCCTCACAGTGGTAAATTATTTTTAACTTTATATTTAAATTATACCAGGCGGCCCGGTTTCGGTGGTCTAAAATTGCGAATTGCTTTCACTCCTACAGGGCTCCCAGATCAAAAATTTCAAAAGCCTCATTTCGCAGGCAAAAAAGTTTCAATTTGGATCAAAAAGCCTCATTTTTACAAAACTTATTCAAAACATGCTTAAAATGTTCAAATGTTATATTTCTGATTGTCTATGATCAATTTGAGCATTTTTTTGTTCGAAATATGCATTTTGTGAAATTCTGATGAGCGTGAAAAATCGTTGATTTTTGCGTCGATTTTATAAAAAACTTTTGGGGAACAAGGGGGGCCGGCGGTGACGATAGGCGCCGACGGGAAAATTTTGTGATTTTTAATACGATTATTACACAAAAATGGCCAAAAACATTATGCCAATTTATCAAAATTAATTAAAATTAAAAAATCTGACGAATTTTCCCCAAAAACCTCAAAAACCTTCAAAATTTCTCAAAAAACCACAAAGGCCTCAAAATATCTCAAAAAACCACAAAAAGCCTCATTTTGAAAATTTAGCCTAATTTATTTATTTCACGAGAAAAATGCAGTTTTTCATGAATATAATATATACTAGATTTAAAGCAATTAAATAGTAGTAATCATTAATACAATTTATTATAATCAACGAATTGCTTTTATTAATTAGGATGACATATATCCTGTCTACAATTCACTATTTAAAATACAATTCATTTGAATAGAAAATTCATACTTTTTAAAATGAAAGAAAATGTATGAGCATTTTTATTTATTTTATTCAATTTTTACGAGTTTCAGACAACTTCTGAAGATATTTTTGGCAAACTTTGGAAACACGTAAACAAAGATGCCCAAAAATTTAAAAGTGAAAGTACGGTAGCAAAAGTCAAAGAGGAACCAATTGGAATTCACAATAACGGAGTGCCAACACAAAGCTGAAGCCTGTGAATTGCCAAAGAACCATCGAAAAATTATTATAAAAATGAACCCTATGAATATGAAATGCAAAACACAAAAAATGAACAACAAAATGAAAAAGTAATTTATCAATTGGCTAAATTTTGAAGAAGAATTCAATACTGAAGATCCGCTGAATAAACAAGAGGACAAAAGGACTTTTAAATGGCAAAATGAATACTCCGAAAACAGCCGAACAGGTAAAATGAAATTTAAATTAATACATAAATTATTAAAATTAGGAACAGATACCATCGTTGATGATTATGAAACTGAGGACGAGGTTAATGATGATTGTGATAATAGCGAAAAGGATGTTGATTATGAAAAGGTTTATGATGAAGGTAAATTTGTTTTTTAATTTAGAGAAAATAATTATTATGATTTTTGCCTTACAAATTAGCAGATTCGATTTCAATCATTCAGTTTCTCATCCATATAGTTGTATTACGATTCTGGAGGTCTTAACAGTCAAGACAAATTAAATGCATCTTATAATATGTTAAATAATCAAATATTAAAGATTTATTAATAATTCTGTATTTAAAATAATGCCTATTATCATAATTGTTTAGTAAATTCTTGCTTTATTGTGCCCGATAACAGTCTGTCTTTCCGCGTCAAATTATTTGAATGTTTTTTCATTTTGTATTATAATTCTTAATATTAATATATCAATTACTCAAGTTAATTCATTTCATCAAACATTTCTTTTAATGTTTAATTTTTTTAAACCTAAATAACCAAAATTTCTATAATATATTAGTACTTTACTATACAATTTTTAAACGATTTATATAAATCTATTCATAATCAAATATTGTATAAATCTATTCATAATCAAATATATCTAAATTTATTTTCTTTACAACTTTTAAAAGGATTTGTATATTAAAATTTTATAATTTAAATAAAAAAAAATTTTAATTTTATCGTGCTGTTACTTTTCAATAAATTCATGCGTATATGCCTTTCTTATTCAGATTATGGAAAGAATGTTGTTTGTTTTACGAATTTGGATTTCCTATTATCTAAAATTACAATTTAATAATTGTTGTATAATTTTATATTCATTTTACTATCTGAATTATTTTTCGTAAGATTTTTAAATGTCTAATATATTGATTATGTAATTATGACTATTTTAGTATTTGTTTAGTAATTTAGCAATTTTGTATTTTTTTTTCTTTTTTATTTTGTTAGGGTCTCCGTTTTTAAATTATCAATTGTTATCATGTAATACTCAAAATGCGACAACTTTAATTAACTAATCAACTTGGTAAAAATTGCTTACAATTTCAATTTGAATGAAGAAATTGCTGATAACAAGCTTTTAAATAAATTAAATTATTTGGATGAGCAATTTTATAACAATTTTGGTGAAATAATCCAACTTTGTTCTTATTTCATTTCATTATAATAAATATGTATATTTTTTTGAATTTTTAAAAAATTAATTTAATAAGCAATTAGGTATTATTTGTTCATGTTTTTGTGTATTTAAATATTTCTAGAAGTATTAATAATAAATTTTTGAAAATAGAAATTTGCTCATGAAAGAACATGTTTAATTTAATATTAAATTATTAATTATGTTTAGTTTTATACCATAATATAATATATTTAAAGCAATTATTTATACAAAATGATCGAAAACGAATCTTCTCCGCATGGAATTGGTTCGCGTTCCATTATAATTTTAATACAATCTTAAGATTGATTTAAGTAAATAATATTTATTTAGTTTTTACACCAAGCCTTTAATAAATTTTCTTTATCTTTTCTTAGCGTTTTTTATAATTACCTTTTTATGAACTATTTAATTTTCATTAATTTAATATTGAATATTTCTTTGTTCTTTATTAATTTTAATATTCAAATATTAAGATTATTATGAAGAAAGGGGCTTTAGTATTTTTATTAAATTTTGAAAAAAGACTAAAAATCAGGTTTTAGCATAAAATAAAAATTAAAAAAAATCAAATTGCATATTATTCATATCATTCCTCCAACGTATTGTTTGACGGGCAAGCTGTTTTGAAAAATTTTGTAACATATAATCTATAATCAATTTAATTGATAATTTAGCTTATATAATTTTTTACATTCTGATTTCTCACAGCTGTTTTTGAATGAGTTGCTATGCTTGGGTATTTATTATAACAAAATTTTGTTTATTTGACTTTATTATTAATTTATGATTAATTATCGTGAAATAATCATGTAGAGTATATTTTCAGGACCGCGTCCAATTCTTGCTTGTAAATATTTTTGAGATTTTAAGTGCCATTGTAATTTTAAATAAAAATTAATATTAATAATATTTGTTTACGTTTTTCTAGATTAACCTAGACAACTGTAAAAACAATTACTCATTTGTCAGTCCAGCCATGTTATTGTTTTAATTAGTTGATAGTAATTTTGGGATCTCTTTTGAATTAATAAACTGAATTTAAAAACATTTTTATAATCTTCAAGCTTTTCACTTGCTTCTTTTACAATTATTTGTATTTAAATAAAGAATATTGTCATTAATTGTGTCGTTGTAATTGTTAGGTTATATTTTTATTTATGTACAATCATTGCAATTAATTATTTTTTAAACCCGCCATATAATATTTTTAGTTTCAAAGAGCGTTTTATTTATAAAAAAGAAATTATTCCTCGCGGAATTACAAACTTTATTGTTATTTCTTATTTTTTAATGTACCAAAGATAGTTAAAGCTATTTTTCATTTACTAACATAAATTTTTTTAAATTATGGTGTTAGTAAAATATTTACTTTTTTATTTAATAAATAAGCACAACAAAAATTAAATTAATTGTCCTTCTAACCTAAAAATAAACTGCTTATAAAATTAAAGAATCACTAAACAACAATGTTTAGTATTTATTATAAATAAATTATAGTCATAATCTCTAAATGTGGATTTGTTATATTTGGTTTAAGATTTGAAATTTCTTTAAATAAACAATGGAACCAATCACAAACTGATACGTTTGCTTAAGGTGATAAGAAAGTTAAAAATTCACTTGTCATTAAAAAGTAAGCCAAATTAGTATTGAGATACGAATTTTTGAAATCAAAAGTCCTTGTCAAAAAAATAATAAAATTTTCATTTCTTAAGCGTGTAAAGAAAATCCATCATCATATCGAAAAAATATTTGTGAAAATTAAATTAGTAATATAATAATAAAATTATTTTTGACATAATAGCAAAAAATTAAATGAATTTAAAAAATTTAATTGATTGATTGCACTAAACGCTATTATAAAATAAATAAACAGATAACTTAGTAAAAATATTATAAAAAATAGTTATCCGAAATTAAATATTTAATTGTTCAAATGCCAATTATAATATAAGAAGAAGACAGCTTAACAAGTCGCTTCCAAATAATTTGCAGTGATGACAACAATGGACAAGAAATAAAATTGAAAAACCAAAACATTGATGAAAAACAAAAAGAAAATTATTTAACTCTTTAAATAAAATTAGATAACAAAAAATAAAAGTTCCCCAATTCAAAGAAATTTTAAAAAGTTAAAAAAATGGTTAAAAATTAATATTATGAAGTGCTTATGCACTTTAAAATTTGGCAACAAGATAGAGTGCCTTAAAGCAAAAATTTATAAAACCAGGAACCTTGAGAGTTGTTAAAACTTGAAAATAAATAGCATGAACGAAAAATAAAAAACAACAATTAAATAAAAGCAAATGAAACCTAATTGAACTTAAGAAGAACTCAAAAAGATTAAAAAGTGTTTAACAAATTAACAAACTATATATAATAATGAATGAAAAAAATTATGAACACCACAAGAGTTGCCTTTGCTATTTAGTCTGAAACACCACTACATAGCCTTACAACCAAATCACAAGCCAAATATTCCTGAGAAAAGCCTGAAACAAACGGTGACGCTTCAACAATTGATGAATTTAAAATTACTGAAAGAGTGACATATTTAATAAAATATAAAATAATAACAAAGGTTTCAGTTTATATATATGAAATTCATTTATTCGAAAGCATTCATAAAATACAATAAATGCTACCAAATTTTAAGGGAATTAAAAATTAGAAACACAAAATTTTATTTTTAAATAAAATCATTGCGCGATCATTAAATTCTTCAATATCTTAATTTTAATGCATCATACAAATTGCTGCATTTTTGTTCTCACAAGTCCGACAATTATTGTATGATAGCCACGTCGGCTTTATTTATCATCCCTTTCAATAAAAAATTATTTTATTTGTTTTTATTTCTACTGTCGTAAAATCCATTATTTTTGTTTTATTGTCGAATGTTCTTTGCTGTCGAAAAACCTCCTATCGGAAGGTCTACTTTCGAAAAGTCCAAGAGCCCTTCAAAAATAATGCAATGGAAATATTCTGTCATAAAAACTTTAAAAAATGAAAGGATTGAAATTTAAATTTTAAGGATTTTTAACTGCTAAAATTTTGCCACGTCCATAAAAAGAGACTTACTTATTTCAATTGGAAATATTTCATTTTCAATATTAAAATGAGCTAAAATTGCATTTGAATTTATTCAACATTATATTAAATAGTTAATAGGCCAATAATTCATAAAAAATAAATATTATAATATTTTTTATATATTTGCAATAGCTTTTTTGATTTTAAAATTAAAAATTTTATACAGATAAATAGAATGTGATTTTTAATCAAATCATCCTTATTTATATTGGAAATATAGAACTCAACTACATAAAAAAATAATATTTATTTTTTATGATAAATGACAAATTTACATATCAAAAACTAAACAAGTAATTTTAACTTGTTTTATACTTTTATTAACATTTATACTAAGAATATAAAATTTTATTTTATTTCGTGAATTAATTTTTTTGATTTTCTTACTTCTGTCCATAAATCGCTATTTTTATTAGTTTAAATCTTTAAAATTACCCAAATAGTTTATCTAATAGTTTTCGCCTGTATTTAAGATTTAAGGTTTATTTCGTTATATTTCGAAAAATTTACATAAAAATTCGAGATAAAAACAGCACATAATATTAGTGCATATAGCAGGCATATGATGGAAGGAATGGCTGGAGATAAGATACTAAAGAAAAGGACAATTTCCATCTTTTTAGTTATAATTCTTTAGTATAGTTTAATCATAACATATGGCGTCAAAGTCACGCGAAAATATAAAATTAAAAAAATATGCAATGTTTCTTAAATAAGAAATAAATTATAAGGTGCTAAATCACAGAACAAACTCAAAAATTATTAAATTAAACTGAAATAATAAATTGTAAAAAGAATAACGTTAAATTAAAAGAAATTAAAAAATTGACTTAAATATTCTTATAACGAACGAAGTATTTTATGAGTCTTAATACGACTTTTACAAGTTTTTGCGGATTTTTAATTTGGTCGCCATAGCATCGGAGTGACAAAAATTAAAAACTCAAATATAAAAAAAAGAAAAATATTAAAAAAGAAAAACTAAAAAAATTTAAAAAAACAAAATTAAAAAAACAAATTTCATATATTCGATTGCGTTCGGCTTTTGCCATTATTTTTGGAAGGCGAGGCAAAGAATTATGAAATGAAACTTAAATAACAACTTATAAAATAATCAACGTTAAAATACAAGATCTAATATTAAAAAAAGAGATTGACTTAAATATTTTATGACGCACGACGAATATTTCTATAACGGTTCTTTAATCAATCATTATTAAAATAAAAATAAATTTATTAATTATTTGACAGTTTTTATTCATCGGGCTATAAATTGTATGAGTTGCCACTGAAAAACGAATTACACGAAAAATGTCTAAACTGAATTTAAAACAATTAAAATAACAGCCATTGTAATAAAAAAGGAATTAATTTAAAATTGATAATTAAGTGTAAAAAATAAAATTTTCATAATAAATTTACTTTGTGTAAAGTTCCAAAGTAACAATTTCTTAATTTTACTTCTGCAAACATTTTAAAGAAAATTTGCATTCATTAGACAATTCTATTGAAAAATGAAAAATAGAGATCGTAATGTTTTAATAGAACTAGTTTGAATGAAGAAATATTTCCTTATTAAGTGAATACTGGTAAATTTATGAGAAATAAATGGATTATAATATGCCTAGGAAAAAGAATTGAATAAAGGTTTTATTAAACTTGAAAATAAAAACTAATTATAATGGCTCAAAGCCAAAAAATTAATGGAAATATAAACACCCAATAAAATGAGCACGAAAAATGATATGTTTGTTTCTTGCTTCGACTTTAAAATTGGCAACAATAAGACCAAGATGAACTGCGTCTTATTTATTTAAATTTTTAGGTTTAACTACTTTTTTAAACCAGAGATGTTAATAATTATTAAAACATATTAAATTATAAAATTTTGATAAAGAGAAATAAATATAAAAAACTAATGACCTTGTTGAAAATTATTAATTGAAATATAAAATCATTAAAGTATGGTAAATATATTCCAACTTCAACAAGCTACGCAACGGCTTGGATAGTCCATAGGGAATTGTGCTCTACGCGCTTGAAAAAAAGAATGAGACAAGGAAAATAAAAATGGAAATTAAAAAATATTTGAAAAATAAACAAACATAAAAATGGGATAAAATAAAGACAGGTATAAAACTTATGAAAATACGTATTAATAGCAAAATATCATAAATTCAAACATCCAAAATTTATTTAAATAATACTTAAAATAAAACGAAATGCTTAAATAATTTATTAAAATTTTAAACTGGCAATATAAAGCGATAAATATTGTTGCAATAAACCGATCGACAAACATTTCCACATTAGAATGGAAAAATAAATCATAACACAAACTACAAAATATATATATATATATATATATATATATATATATATCTTTTGTATAAACATTTATTTAAAACAAAGATAAACATTTAAACAAATAAATTATTCACTTATAAATTAGTTATTATAAATTAAAAAAATTTTAGGGAAGAAAACAAAAATGTATAAACATAAATAAATTGAAAAATTTAATTGTGAATAAAGAATGACTAATAGAAGATGTTTGGAGACTGTTATTTTTTCAATGTGATTTGAAAGTTTTAATCCAGGGGTGGGATCCGTCCTTGGATGCCAAGGACGTCCTTGGAAATGAGCATTTAAAAAATGGAAAAAATAATCAAAGGAAATTTGACAAATTTTTGAATTTCTAACATATTTTGTGCAAAATCTGGTACGAAATTGCACAAAAATTCCCAATTTTTTTCCCAGCGGCGCCTATCGGCACCGCCGAGACCTTTCTATCTATTTTTAAAATTCGATGCTTAAAAATGATCAATTTTGGAAGAACCTATTAATAATTCCCCCCCCCCCCCCATTCCCAAAAGTCTTTCGGAAAAGCGCTCGCAAGAAGTGTTGTGAAAAAGTAAAAAATGCTCATCGCCATTATCTCAAAATCCGCATTGGTGAAAATCTGTTAACAAATTACCCTCCCGGCGGCGCCTATCGGCGCCGCTGGACCCCCCCCCCCCCCCCTGGCCCACAAAATTTTATGAAAAAACGAGCCGCAAAAAAAAGCGTTTTTAAAGCAGAAAAAAAGTCGTAGCAAATGAGGAAAATGATCAGTGTAAACAAAAAAAAATGTTAGAAAAAATCCATTCCGGTGAAAAATACAAGCCATTTGAATAAATATTAACCATTTTTCATTGCATATAATAAAAATTTTAAATGTCCTTGGATTTCATGTATTTTCCCCTCTATGTCCTTGCAAATCGGCATACCCGTCCTTGGAAGCCGACTTTGGACGATCCCACCCCTGTTTTAATCTCAACTTTCGTTGATTATTGTTATTTGCTACCATTATTTGTTTGGTATTACTTTAAGCACTAAAGCATTGTGTTTTTAAGTTAAGTAATTGAGTATAAGACCTTTTTTAAAAATGACCAAATTTATTCATGTTTTTAAAATATTTTCACATTATTTTATTATTTATTTAATTAGCCTCATTTTTCGTTACTAAAACAAAAAATGTCAGATCGATGAAAGGAATAAAGGAATTTTTGTCCTTAGGTTACTAAAAAATGCTGCTGCGCCTCAATTGGATGGTGGGCGTCCGCACGCGCGTCGCTTTGAAAATGAGTAGAGATGTGTAAAATTGAAATGAGAAACGAGTGAATAGACAAGTGGAGAAAAGAACCCTTAAGAAATAGAAAGATTATAAGACAGAGATAAGTGAGAGAAAGAGAGAGGAGAGAAAAATAGGAGAGAGAGAAGAGAAAGAGGGCGTAGAGTTTCTGATGTGTTTTGATGGGATTTTTTGGCAAAAAAAAATACCGAATTCATACAGTAAAATGGCAATAAATAAAAATTGCCAAAATTATAATAATTCGGAATTTTATGAAAATATTTGGCAAAATTATTTTTAACAATTAAAAAATTTTCTTACACAAATTCCTATCAAAAAATTTTCACCCATACACTAAAATAAATCAATGTAAATGGAATTTATGTGGGTTGGTGGCGATGTTCGCTCTCTTCTCCTCACCTCACATCCAACAAACAGGCGCAGGAAAAAATAGGTTACCAAAAATTAGCCTGTACCTGTACCAGAAACCAGAAAGAATATAGGCCTGGATCCCCAGGTACAGACCGAGCTATTAATAGTTGCTCCGTTTGTCAGCTTTGACAATTCGAGGGATTGAACAGAATTTATAATTATATTAAGATTTTTAGGTTAATAGATGTTTGGCAAAAAAATTTCGGATTTTTATGCCAAATTTTAAATAATAAATTTTTTTACATTATTTATAAATTTTAGAATAGATAACTACTATTTAGAAATCATTTTATTGCCCGAAATAAAATTTCTAAAAAAAATAAATGAACTGAATTTTTGTCATATTTTCCAAATTAATTTCCTAATTTATTGTATCAGAACCTCTTTTAATGCATTTTTCATTTAAATTAATTTTATTTAACAGATTTTTAATTTTATTCCTATAAATTTTTATATTGAAAAATGTTTAATTAACAAAGCTGATGTACATCGTTGAAATACGATAAATTTCAGCACAGATTTGATTTAATAAATATTTACGATATGATAATATTTAGCAATTAAAAACAAATTCTATCATATATTTTATAAAAGAAAAATATTATACAATGCACATGAACATTTTGTTAAAAAAAACCCTTTAAAATATAAATTAAAAAATTATCTATAGCAAATATATAAAAAATAACTTCTGTATGAATTTAAAAAACAAACTATTATA
Organism: Heterodera schachtii; assembly: GCA_023374025.1. Classification (NCBI taxonomy): domain Eukaryota; kingdom Metazoa; phylum Nematoda; class Chromadorea; order Rhabditida; family Heteroderidae; genus Heterodera; species Heterodera schachtii. The sequence goes on along the minus strand of SIJG01000069.1, from coordinate 705,206 downwards.
AAACAATTTTTCATATTATAAAAAATATAGGTTCACCACATAGAACGACCAATAATTTTGAAAAATCTTTAACTTATTTTTGAGAAAAAGTTTCATAATATACAAATATTATATCTTTTTCAATTTTTAAGAAATTATTTCTTATTGGACAAATAAATTAGTCAAAGAAAATCTATAAGAAATAGGAATTTTTAAAAAATTTTGTCCAAAAACTCAAAATTGCTATACACTTGGAATATAGACCTATATAAGTATGAAATATATAAATAATGAAAAAGATGGAAATTAAAAATAAGAAGCATAATAATTATCAATATTATTTACATAATTGGTATGCCGAAATAAATGCAATGGTACGTTAGGATTTAAATATTAATTTGCTCATGTAGGGTACAATTCATTATAAAATTAAAGACCTAAGAAATGTGTTAGCAAATTAGGTGCTTTGACGTTAGTCAAAAACCATCATAAATTATAACCAAAAATGTTGAAAAAACTTGGTTGAACTTCTCAGGTCCTAACTTTTCTGAAACTTAATGAATTTTTTTGAAAATTTGCAGGATAATTAAAAAACACTTAGGGCTACAGAATGATATTAATAGTTTAAAATTTGGTTCACTTTTGCGAAGTTATGAATAATTTTCTGTCAAAAAGTTTCCATTTGATGGTTTTTGACTAACGTCCCAGCACCGCAAATTATCGTGAAAAATTGAAGATATTAAAAGAATTACAAAATATTTACTTATGCCGAAATATTTGGCGAAAAGCTATTAAATAATTATATTTATAAACAATCTGAAACAAATTATTCAAAAAATAAAATGCGTCATAAATGAGATATATAGGCTACAAAAGTTTATTATTTTACTTCTTATGTTTAATAAAAATTGAATTACCTAAACTTTTACTTTGAGATATTTTAAAATAGAATTTTTGATATTAAAAATAAACAATTAATATATGCAAAAATTAATAAATTATTTTACAAATAAATAATTATTTATGAATAATTTTTTTTTATTCCGGTATCAGATATTTAAGTGGGTTTTTAAAATAAGACAGAGAAGTACTTCATAAAAAAAATTAATTTTTATGTAAATCAAAAATTTGCATAAATTAATGAAGTAATTAATTAATCAGCATGAAAATAATGAAAAACTTAAAAACTAAGACCAAACAAAAATTATATAAAATATACAGAATAGTAAACAGTACCTTTTCTAATAAAAACTGAAGTTTTCGGTTCCTGATTTTAGGCACAATTAATTTACTTAATTAATTGCAAGTGTAAATATTTTATTAACAGTTTTATATATTATACAATAATTTATAAGTTAAAGATGATGAAGCACAAAAGCGGGCTGTTGAGGCACAAAGGACATGATGTTAATAAAAAGAAACAAACGAATTTTTATGCAATAAAAATAGAATAATAATAAAAATTTGCAAAAATAATAACATGATTATAATGAAAGCTGATGTAAAGAATATTAAATTTTGTTAGACTTGCGAAAAAGGAATGTAAAATCTGAAACATTTCATTTATTTTTCAGCAAAATTTTTAAGCGCATATTAATTTACGTTTAATTTCAGTAGAATATATTTTTAAGAAAAATAATTATGATACACTGTTAAAAAGTTAGAATTATTTTTGGCTTTTATTTTACAGTAGGTTTTAATTGCTAAGATTAGTTGTTGTCTTTTTTTGTTGATAAATTTTGTCAAAATCAGTGATTTGGTCTTTGTGATTATAAAAAAAGTATTTTAAAAAATGATTAATTTAAGAATTAAAACATTGAAAAAAATTCAAATAGATGCATAAAAAATTTTTTTTTTTTTGTAAAATATTAATCAAAAAATTAATTAAAAAATCTAAACAAAAAATAAAAAAATGATAAATGAATATAGTGAAAAATGCGATTTATGTAGATTATAAAAAAAATTTTTATTTAAAAAAAAACACTGAGAAATTCAAAATTAAAATTCATTGGATACATTGATACATATACAAAATAACAGATCAAAATGACAAATATTTTATATTAATATTCATTAATATTTTTCACCGATACGACGAATTTGAGTCACTTTTTGTAAAGTAATTACAAAATAATTTAACAATTAATTGTTTTTATAAAAATTTGTTAAGAATATATTTCCATTAAAAATTTTAAAGTTAGAATGCTAATAGTGAAGATCTCAAGCCTTGTCAATTTAAAAAGATGAATGGAAAATAAAGAAAAAAAATACCTACAAAAATCATAAACAATTAAAAATATTTTTTACTGTTTCGGGACGCCCTCCCCTCTCTTACAGCTATTTTCATTTGAATCTAATATATGTATTAATATGAATATATTTTATAGTAACAATTTTTCATAAAGTTAATAAATATTTTCTTTTTTATTTTTGAGTAATTCGAAAATGTTGTCAAACCATGAAAAGTAATAGAATGTTTTATTTGTTTTTATTAATTATTGTTATGCTGGCACTTTTTAATGTCAATACTTTCATTTAGAAATGCTATTTGCCTCGAGAAGCATTCGGTGAAACATTTGATTAAGTGAAGTTTCATTTTTACGGTCCATGCCGACCAATGCTTTCACATAAATGAATATTAAAAATATAATAATTAATTAATTTTATATTTTCTTATCCCAACTAAAAATTTTTTTTGTAGCAGTTTTTTATAAAGAAGCTATAACTTTTTTCTTTGTTGGTCAAACTTAATAATATGGTATCATTCGAAAGCGCTAGATTTTTAGAAGATAATTCTAAGCTATTTCTATGTAATTAAGTCAGCTCTCAAAAAGTTGTCGCTTGAAAACCGCAAAAAAGGCAAAACTTTCGGAGTTTTTATCTCTATCTTTTTTTACGATTCGACATTCTCTCTAATTATTTTAAGGCTAATTTTAACGCCAATATCCGACTTTTTTCAATGTTCGTCTCTAAAAACCCATATGTTGAGTGTTCGCTCCGAAAATATGTTTTATCCTTATTTTGGCGTTTCGCCCTTATTTTTGCCCTTATTTTGCGATCTTTAAATTTTTTTATAAAAAATTGACAAATTCTTTTTATTTACATAGAAAAAACAGCATCTAATAAGTTTCACCCTTCATTTGAAAATTTTTTCGCCCCTATTTTGCGAATTTCTTGTCCCTATTTAAGGCCCTATTTTAGACTTTTTCGCCCCTAAATCCGCTTCCTAATTATCTTTTCTCATTTACATTTATTAAAGCTTTATACAAATAGATGAAATTAAAAAAGTAAATTTGAAAAGTAAATTAAAGGCAAAAAAGGTGGGACTAAGGAATGCTTTTTTAATTTATTAGACAAAAGTTTTATCAATTTGTGCTATTTAGTGTCAAAACAAAATTTTGCAGAAAACAAACTGATAAACTGTTACAAAATGGAATTTAAACAAATTTTTCAAATAAAAAAATTCGTTTATTATTAAATCTAAACATTATAATTTTCTATAATTTGCTGACGCAAGCATTCTCCAATGTCGGTCCCTAAAAGTCGGGTTATTAAATTTCGTTTTGTCCTAAAGGTCGGGGCCACTATGCGTCGGGTCTCCAAAGGTTGGATCCCCAAATTTCGTTTTGTCACCAAATGTCGAGTCCCCAAAAGTCGGGAACCCCAAATATAAGGTCCACAAGTTCACTAATTATTTAATAATTTTATAAATTTTCAAATAAATAATTTTTCATTTATTACAAATCTAATTAATAATTTTCTATATTTTGGTGACATAAGCAACATATGCATTTTTTCCTATAATTCAATTGATTTTATTGATATTTTTTACATTAAAAAATTATGCATATATGAATTATAATAAAGAAAATGATTCACATAATATTTCTATTAAATTACATTTTTATATTCTACAACAATATTCTTATTCAACTAAAATGGGGATTTAAAAAAAATGCTACCATTTTGCTAAGTAGCAATCATTTTTAATAAATGGAGTTCATTTAAATCCTAAAATTGTTCTCATTAAAACAGAATTTAAAAATCAATATTAAGTAATAAAAAAGTTGCGACAAAAAATCTCAAAAATGAAAGCGATTGGTTTTTCGTGTTTTAATTAATAACACCTTTTTTAGATATACACTAAGAATGTTTTCTTTAAAACTCTTGTTTTTGTTGCAATTAATTTGCTCACTTTGGTATATTGTCACTTCAATGGACAATAATAACATCCACGCATTCAATGATCAAAATTATGGCCATGATTTAACCAATGGCCATTTTTTGACTCAGATTGACCCGACTAATTATGCACATTATTGTCATAATGTTCAAGATGTGCAAACTAATTACCAATTGCATAATGAAAAGCAAGGTACCATGATGAACAGCAGCCCTTTTTCATACAGTCAGCTGTTAACTCAAGGTTTATCACCAAATGATGACAGTGGCTTGCCGTTGCATTCAAATTCAATGCCACCGATTAGCTCACATAATGTTTATAGCATAAATGATGCTTCTGCTCTTCCTTTTTGGCATGGTCTTTATCATCATAATGGCCAGAATTTGTCAAATTATCACCTATTGGATACCTAATCATATAAATAGCCCTGATAATTTGACAGTGCCAATGGATATTCAGTCAAAATACGACCTTGCTACCATTTCCGAATGATTATCATTATGGCAGTGACATTTTGCCACAGAATACATCAGATAATTCTTTTATCCAATATGCCAATGATTCAAGCCGAGAGAATTTGGCAATGGTTATAACAATAGTTCCCACTGCTCTTCAACTTTTACTTCGGAGCTTGACCCAATACTGAACCAACAGATTGGCAAAGTGCCGAAACCGGAAATGGTTCAAAATAGTGCGCATTATCCAATGCCCGATGTTGATCAATATAGTCCCATCAGACCAATAATAATTAATAGATCAGGAATTGGACATCCAAAGCCTGTTTGGGAGGATATTTAGCATATTTTAATAAAAATAGTCTAAAAGCGAAAAATTTTAAAAAGTGAAATTCGGATTATTTTTTGGTCCTTCTTTTTTCCTTGAATATTTTGGCCACATGACAATGCCTTATTTCGACCAAAAAATTTCCAGATAAATCCATAAATATAGTGACAAAAATTTTGATGCCGAATGATGATAATTCTGACGAAGATATTCTGGGCAAAATGGATTCCATAATTTTCTCGCACACCCGTCTATTGGAAGACGGTGTTCTAGCAGCAAATGGTCATGAATATCTGCTTCATTCGGAAGATTTTTCTGATTACAAAAATGAGCGCAGGCAAAAAATGAAGAGTTTGAAAGGTTAAAACCATCTTTGATTGAGCTGTTTGGGTTTTGATAAATTAAATGATCATAATTTACCAAATAATGAATTTAGAACCTAAAACGCAGGAAAATGCTATTTGGAAAATTGGCCTCTATAAAAAAAGGAATGACAATGAAATTGAATGCATTGAGTGTAAAAAGCCAATTAAATGCGGAGGAGGCCACCACCCCTGCAAAGCAATTCAGCATCTTCAATACGTTCACAAAAACAGCGATTATATGCACAAATATGAGGAGTTATTAAAGCAAATAAAAGAACAAATGGGGCTAATTGAAAAGAAAATAAAATTGGAAAATGATGGTAAATTAAAAAAAAGATTTAAAATAAATTCTTTCCTTTTTAATTATAGAATTGGAAATGTTAAAATATTTTTAAAAAATATTTATTTTCTCTATTCATTTAGGACTACAAAAATGTTATATTGAAGAAAGATCCAGTTTTGATAATTTCAAAGAAAATTACCCAGCTTTAGCAAAATTGACTTATACCAATGAAAAAATGGCGCAATTATATAATGTAAAAACTGGCACAATTAAAATATGGAAGGGTAAGTTGAAGAACAACCTTGGGTGATTCTTCGTAAAGCATTGATACGATAATTGTGAACGAGATGCATATACAGTATTCCCATAAAAAGAACGTTTAGCTTTTTTATATTTTAAATCATTATTTGTTTTAAAATACTTGTGTTCAAAGACTGAAAATTTTTCGGACTTTCCTAGAGAATTCTTATAATTTAAAAAAGGAAAAAATTTGCATTAGTGTTTTGTTTCAAAATTCTTTCTCAGTTCTTTAATTCTCATTCTTCAACTATTAACATTTTTTGTTTTGAAATTTTCTTTTTTTTCTTGAAGTTTAAAATTTACTGTATGATAAGCTTAAATTTTCTCCCCCTTTTTTATTTCCATTATTGGAATGTTCAAACTTTGTCATGTTCAATACATTATGTGATGGATCCAAAAATTCGGCGATAATGCTTTGACCATTCTTAACTTCAATTAAAAATATTTAAAGAAAATAAAAGGAAACTTTAAAAATTTGTAAAATTAAATTTATTATTTTTAAGAAATTTCATGAAATTTTTTTAACGAACAAATACTTTGATTTTTGAAATTTTCTTTTGCGAAGGATTTGCAATTTCTTTCTTCAAATTTTACTTCAAAGTACTTAGGGTGTTATATAAGTTTTGTACCAATTTTTTTTTTTCATGAAATTTTTTTTTATTTGAACAAGCAATAATAAGGCTGATTTCAAGAAAATAAAAATTGATAAAGAGACAAAGAAAACGTGAGTAAACAGAGCAAAATTAGGATTATAAAAATAAAATAAGAAAAATTTTAATACTTAATAAATGAATTATTTGAGGGCCGAATCATGCAATAAGTTGAAGCACTACAAGATCTGTTGAAAAGATAAAACCGACTTAAGAACATATGCGGATTCTACGACCATTTTTGGTTATAAAAAATCGTTTCATGAATGATTAAATTTTATTTCAACCAGAAAAAATTCGTGAAAATTAGTGCAAATATATCCATTTTTGGCATGGTCAGCAAAATCCTCACAAAAATCTGAATTTATATATTCTATTAGATTTTTCAATTTAAAACAAAAATCAACTATTTACATACACATATAAAATAATCCATATTTTGAAAAATTATGGTGTTAATGTAAACCTTTTAATAGATTATGCCAAAATTAGAAATTATCCACCCGGTGAGTCTAAAACTTCCAATTTTCGTAAAAAATATACACAAAATAGCAAAAATTTGCCTTTTTTGCTAAATCTGTTCACAAAATACGCCAATTTTTTCAACGGCATCTATCGGCACCGCTGGAGCATAAAAACTCCATTTACTTTTTAAATTGACTCAAAAACTACGAAGATAGTTAGAATAGACAAGGTTTTACGAATTTTACGTTTACACCATAATTTTTCAAAATATGGATTCTTTTATATGTGTATGTAAATAATTGATTATTTGTTTTAAATTGAAAAAATCTAATAGAATATATAAATTTATTTTGAATTTTCAATCAGTTTATTTTTACATGTTGTTAGGCCTTTAGTTGAAATATTTTAAACAAACCCTTTTAGGTATTACAATTTTTGATTTTTATGATTTTCATTTATCATTGCATCATATTTAAATAATTGTCATCAAAAAAAATGTACTCATCAATTCTTCTTTTTCATTTCATCTCTGACGGTTTCCAAATTTTACTTCATTACTTATTTAATTATATTTTCAGAAAATATTTAAATACTTAAATAAAATTCTTATCTATTTCTATATTATATTTATCTATGAAAAATTATTTTTAATATTTTACTTCTCTCTAATCATGCTCAATTGTGTGATATCTTTTACAACTTTGTCCGTTTTTCGTTGAACTTAAATACGAAGTTTTGAATTATTTTTGCCTGGTTTATATAAAAAATTATATATTAAATTTTTTTAAATTGACTAATTATTTAATGGTTTGTGTTGATTATAATAAAATCAATATAGCTATAAAAAAATCAGGACATTTTATGATGAAAAAGTTTCACAAAAAACTGACAAAAATTATTTTAACTAAATGTTAAAATTGGATAATTAAATTCAAATTCAATAATTTATGTGTAATTAAATTTTTACAATAATATTAGGCAATAATATAAGCAAGTCTCTGGAACCAGGACACAAAAAATTTCCATTATATCATAAGGGATCCTCGCGCAACTTTACAATACAACATCATCAAATACTGCACATCTGTCCAAGCCAATATTCATGGAAAATTCGATAGGATTCAAATAGTTAATATGTTTTTTCTCATGCAACGAATCCCAAATTGTAGAAAATTTTATTAAAAATAAAATTAAAAGTAACGCATTATAAATAATTGATAATTAAACATTTAAATATTTAAATATTAAAATTTTTAAAAATATATATCAACTTGAAAGAACGAAACTGTTAACAATAATTGCCATCTTTCTCTTGTTATGAAAAGCATGATCTGGCTAGATGATAAGTTAATATTAATAAAAACGAATAAATTTTGAGTATTAAGTAATAATAACACAATAGGATAAAAAAGACTTTTATTCAAGAAAACTCATTGAAGAATTATAAAAAAAATTTTTCTAGAATATTAAATTATTTATTTCAATCATTGTCGAATCTTCCAGCTTTCTGATTGACGAAAATTGTCTCTGATCGTCGAAACTTAAGAGTACCACTATACATATTATATTTTAATACAAAAATTTAAAAACATTAAAAATATTTTTGACATTTATATAAAATTGAGATAAAATCATAAGTTAAGATTCATCTCAAAATTACTAATTAATATATAAGGCTCATAATTATTTAAATAAGCAAAAATTTTCAATTTTCTGATGCGATATTTTATGTTGCTATGTTTTTCATAAATCCGCCAAGGGCAATACAAATGGAAAAATATTTCATTAATTTGCTGTAACATTTAACATTCTTGATACATTAAATTGCTGGTTCTAACAGAGAAATCACTACCAGAATATAAAAATATATGAACAAGCAAAAAAAATTAAGACAAAAATATAAACTCTGTTTTTTGAATTTATGGATAAAAGAAACATTTTTTTTAATTTTTGGAAATTATTTTAAAGAAAATAATTTTTGAGCTTCGTCGCACTTTTTTCCTAATTAAATCATAGGGGTTGTTTATAATTTTTTATGAAATAATTTTCATTTTCTGTTAAATTAAAATATAAAATATTATCATTAATTCATTGGTTCATTTTTGTATTATGAATGTATTCATGGATAAGCTTATTTATTTAAATTGAAAATTTTAGTTTGATTGTGAGCCCTTCGAGAAGGTGATTTTTTATGATTTTTACGCATGAAATTTTGGTGTTTTAAAAATAAATTGAATATTACTAAGACATTTATTAAGCATTCTCCCTTCAAAGAATGAGAGTTTATTCATTTTTTTTATCATAATGAGAACCTTTAGAGAAAGAAATAAGAAATTAGCTTTTAAGGTTATATTTAATTTAAATTAAATACAATATAAATCTTTTTCAGAGAAATTTTTTTTTACATTATTGTGGAACACAAATGACATAAATATGAACAAATTTTTAACAATAATCATACAAATTTAATATTTATTTCTAATTTAAAACATAAAATTTAATTTTTCATTAAATTAATAATATAATGTAATTTTATTTTATTAGAAAAAAATATCATGAATTTTATTGTAAACTAAAATTACAAATTAATGATGAACAGTTGAAGAAATTTAAATATTAATAAAATGATAAATTCAGTCAATTAATTTAATTTAATGAACCGCATACATAATCCAAAATAAACGCATATGAAATATTTTTAAAGTATTTATCTAAATTACATTATAATTTCTGATCTAGATAAAATAATTAATCATTTTTTGCATGCGAAATCCTGAAGTATTATTCTAAATAAAAAAAAGATAAATATAAAAAACTGATACTAAAAAGTTTATAGAAACGGCGATTTTTAAAGCTAAAGAAGCACGCGAACAGATTCACCTCGACAAATAATGATTTTTTTAAATATATTTATTTTTAAAATTTGAATATATTAATAAATATTTTGCAATTTTAAACAGGAACTCGGCGATTATTTTTACCAGGCATTGTATTTTCCGTGATTGTTTTTTATAACTTACTTAATTTTTAAAATAATTCACTCCACTAAAAATAAATAAATGCTATTAAGTAAAAAAGAAACAGTTATTGATTAAAAAGCAATTAAATAATATTGATTAATAATTATTAAAAAATGTCCTCCTAAGAAAAAAGGATAAAACTGTATGGTAAAAGTAAATACATGAATGAAAATAATGGGTTAAAAATTTAGATTGTATGCACATTTGTGTAATGAAAGATCACAGCAATTTAATTTCACAGACATATTCTTCTCTGTTAAATAAAAAATTTTATAAATAGTTTTTAATTAAATAATTTGCGATTTATGAAAAAATCAACTTTTTATTTCTAAATTAAAAATAATTGTCTATTCTTACTAGGTTATGGTTCCGATTTAACATCCAAAATTATTTTATTAAAATATTATTAAATTCATTAAAAAATATCACCGCCAATGTTGTCACATATGTATTTATTCTTTGAGTCTATTGCATGTTTGTTTTTTCTATAAAGACTTAATAGACAAACCTAGACACTTTAGATAATTAAAAATTTATATTAAATATTTTGAATATCTGAAAGTTAAAATACTGATTTATTTAATATGTTTGAAAATTAAAAAATCGATTAAAATAAACGAAAAATAAAATTTGAAATAGAAATAATTTCGCTAAAAAGATTATATTTTTTGAATATAATAATTATAAAAAATAGAATAAAACCCAACCCGAACGAAAACAAAAACATTGCAAACATTAGAGAATAAATAAGACAATCTAAACATTAAAATTTCAAATACGAAAATTTTTAATAAATTTCAAATAACCACTAAAATAAATAAAAATTAAAATATTCAAACTTTCATAATAAAAGTAACTACAAAATAAAAATGCATAGAAAACAACACAGAAAATTTATTGAAAGATCAATTAAAACAATAAATGATTAATATAGATAAATATTAGTATTAAATTTATAATGATTTGCCTACTTGAAGTGAAGAGAGAGATTCTTTGATCATTTTTGAAAAATAGATAATATATATATATTTAAATAATTTGTTTTAATAAAATAAAATAGAACTATATATATAATATATTTAAATATTTTAAAATAATAAGATAAAATAATGTGTTTTATTATGTGTTGAATAAAAACTTTACATTTCAAAATTTAATTATAAATGAAAAAAATATAAAATTTAATTTTGTTAAAACAAAAATTATTTCTCACGAAATATTTACGTTATGGAAAATTTTTCAAAAAAGTTAAATTGCTTTTTAAAATTAAAAAATATGCAACTAAAAATGCATTTGAAGGCTGAATTAATTAAAATAAAATTTAGTAAACATATGAATGAATTTACTGAAGTGCAGAAATCATAAAGCACAAAAAATTAAAATAGGAAAAAATCATAAAAATATAGGTCTTAAAATGTTTAAGTAAGATTAATAAATGACCGCGAAAAAATATTTTGAAATTTATTTCCTCAAAAGATTTAAATTTTATAATAAACATTCATATAAAAAGGTTTTTTCCAAAAAGCTAACCTTATAGGCTATATTTTCACATAAAAATTAAAAACAAATTAATAAGAAATAATTACAAAAATAAACTTTTTTTTAATAGTGGTCTATATTAGAGACCGCACAAGAGGGTCGGTCGAACGGTTTCGGTTAAAAACCGAAAAAAACCGAAACCGAAAAAAAACCAAAAACTCAAAAAATTCTCGGTCAAACGGTTTCGGTTAAAAAATCGAAAAAAAACCAAACCGAAAAAAACCGAAGAAAAATTTTCGGTATATCGTTTCGGTTTCGGTTTTTTTTGAATTTTTATATTTTTTCCAAAAAAAGTAATAAAACATTTTTATTAACAGAAAAAGCTAAAGATCACCTCTGAACTAAATTGTAATGCTATTGAAGCTCTATTGAATGGTGTACTAAAGTTTGGAAATTGATAGAAAAGGCAGTCAAAAAATTTTCACAAAAATTGTTCGCCAAAATTCATTTTTTCGGGACCCACGCGTTTGGGCGCGGCCGTTTGGGCGCTGGCCTATAAACATATTAAGATTTCGAATGTTACCAAAAATGTTGGATTTGGATTTTTTTGAATTAGTTTTACGTGTTTTGCTCTCTAAAAATCATTAATAAAAAAAATTTAAATGCCTTTTTTCGTGTCTTTTTTGGGATTTTTGTGGTGCCGATAGGCGCCGCCGGAGGAAAATTTTAAGAATTTTTAATGAATTTTGTTAAAAAATGGCCAACTGATTTGTCAAAAAAGTCGGTCGATTGTTTCGGTTTTTTAATTATTTCGGTCGAACGGTTTCGGTTAAAAAACCGAAAAAAACCGAAACCGAAAAAAACCGAAAAAACTCAAAAATTTCTCGGTCGGTTTTTTTCGGTTAAAAAACCGAAACCGAAAATCGAAAAATACCGAAAAAAAACCGAAAAAAAACCGACCGGTCCGATCTCTAGTCTATATATATTCTTTTTAGTGTTAATAATTCTCCGTTTTTATTTTATTTTTATTTTACATTAATTTAGAGATATTTTTGAAAATATTTTTTAGACATTATTTTGTAAATTTAATTTTTTTTTAAAAATCTTAAAAATGATAAAATCTCATATTAAACATTTAATTGTGTAATTTAATAAAGACTCAGTAATCGATAATAAGACATTTGTGTTTTTACATATTAACTTGAAAATAATGGTTTTTTATTGTTTTTATCAATTTTTAGCGGAGTAATGTGCGGAATAAATATTAATCATGGTAACAATTGAATGTATAAAATTTGATAAAAATAATTTGCTAATGGTTTATTGTCAATAAAGAAAAAGTCCACATAAGGGAAAAAAGTTGGAAATCAGAAATAAATAATTATTAGGATTTTTTTTATCTAAATGTAATATTAACATTTTTTGCTGCGATTTTAAGGCCATTTAAATTCAAATATTGTTTATCTAATTGAGCAAATATTTTCTAGCAAAGACACTTTTTGCTTCTTTTTATCCGTGTTCACATATTGTTAAGAAAGAAAGTTTAAGGCTTTGTTCTTATTTTGTTATTTTTATTTTTTTGCTTTAATCGCTTCAAATTTTTTTGCACACAAATCTTTATTTAATTTTTGCAATCACAATTTATTCTAACTTTATTTTTGCGTTTAGTTTATCATACATATATGAATTTAGAGATTAATTCATTGTTTTTTTACTTAATTGTCTTCGGGTCTTTAATATTTTATGCACGAAATATTGTACTAATTTTTCTCTTTTTTAAATTTTATTGGGTATTTAGAAATTTTTATTTAAGAATAATTAATGAAAAGTAACATAAAAAATTAATATTTCAGTTCTTAATCCAATCATCATGATTTATTATTTGCAAATAAAAAGGACGAGTTCCATTTCTTCAATGTAGATCTTGAGATTAATATTATTCATTAACTTCAACAAAGATTTAATATTAATTTTTTAAGAATATTTGCTTTTTTTGAATTTTCTTTTTGAATGCTCAGGGGGTTTCTATCGACAAAATATGTAGCTTTTTTGGTTGAAAATAAATTGAAATTGAATTAGAATATTTTATTTTATAAATATGTAATGAATACTGGCCCTCTGAAGAGTTTATTTTTATTTCGGCTGTATATTTTAAAGTTTCTCGTGCTTAAATTTTTAGGGAAGAATTTATATTTTCTTAGACAACTAAACGTATAAATTACCGACAAAATTTTAATTAATTAATCAAACGTATTAATAATATTAATTTAATTTTGCATGGTTGATTAACCTGATCAGCTCTTTTATTTTCCTCGGTAGCAAAATTTGGGACTTAGCTGCGTAAAATTTACAAATCTTTTTTCTTAGTTTTAAACTATGAATTATAAAACGCAAAACTTATAGTCAACCATTTTTTAAAATTTATGATTGAGGAAAGTTAATCTCGTCCAATTAATCCACTTTGTTTCATAATCAAGCCTTCATCCTTGATTTTATTTTTTTTTAATGAGGTATTATTTTGTGTAAATTGTAGCTGAGGATGGAACTCATACCCAACGCATCGAGGCGATTTGAAGGCCCGCGAAGGACTGGTTTCGCGAGAGACGCATCCCTGGGTTTGTTGAGTCCTAACGACTAACCACTTGGCCAAATGGTTAGTCGTTCGGACTCAACAAAAAGGTGTCTCAAGTTCGGTTCCCACAGTGGTCAATCCACAACAGGGTTCCAGTTTGCAGAAACTCTGGTGGAGTATCAATGGCGCCGGGAGCTCAAAAAAGAATGAATTGGATCCTTTTTCACATCTCCTCCATGCAATTCACCATTATCACAACAAAAATTTGTGAAAAACTGTAAAAAAAATTTTTTTTTTAAATTTTGATTTGGCCAAGAAATTGACAGTTTTGCGCTAAAAAAAGATAATACCTGTTAATTACGCCATTTAAGAACAATAAACGTATTTTTGGTTTACCCCTTGAACCCAAGTCTAGCCATACTAAATTACAAGCTATTAAAATATGCTCTAGAATTAGAAAAAAAGTTTGTTCGTTTTTCTCGATTTGTTACTTAGGATAATTCTTAGTTTCTCAATCAGATAACATTGAATAAAATTAATAATTATTTTTTATCAATGTTAATGAAAGAATTAAATTATTTAAAATAATTCAACAAATTAAATAAAATATTATTATTTATAGTAAAAAATATAATCATTAGATTTAAAAGCAATTTATCTGCTTAAATTATTTCATCTTATATTTTTTCCAAAGCATCAGTTGAATTTTTCTATATTATAAAACACAATAATGTTATACGATAATGGAAAATTAATTAAAAATCATCCTTTCTAAATTATACATGAAAGTTTTCCTAGTTTAATTCAATACTTAAATAATTAGATTGCGTAGTTTTGTTGATCCCCCATTGTATTTAAGCTTGTCCATTGAAAATTAATGGTCTCCTTGCCAAGAGTAATTTGAGTTGAAGAAAAAAGAAGGAAGCAATTAAAACATATTTTATATCCAAAAATTTTCTTTCTTTAACAAAAATAGATACATATAAAAAATTAATAATTAAAACAAAGCATACAAAAAATAGGTGGATTAAATTAAAAATTTAAATAAATAAGAAAAAAAATTTTAACGATTGAAAATATAAACCGGATCTATTGCTCGTGAAAATTGATTATATAAATATTCTTCAAATTTTTTAATGTTACCGAATAATAAAATATAAAACTAAATTTTTTAAACATAGAGACCATTTCACCTTATGAATGCTTTTTATGAGACCAAAATTTAAAAAACATTTACAAGATTCTGATTTTAACAATAAAAAATTATAGGAAATTAAAGATAAATAATTCAGAGAATAATCGACTCAATATTATGATATATATTTTTAATAATTATTATTATTAATTAATTATGAATTAAAATAAGAGGTATTAAAAACAGTAAAATCAATAAAGAAAAACAAATCTCAAACATACTAACTTATAAATTTTATTAATATTAAAATTTAATATACCAAAAAAATATTTATAAAAGAAAATTTAATGTTTAACACCTGGAAAAAAATCGTGTTCTTAGCATGAGACATGAATTTTAACAATAAAAATATTGTATAAATTTACTAATATTCTTAACTATATTTTCGTCAGCAATAAGTTACAATTTTAAATAACCCACTAATTTAATTTTCCAACTGTAGAGAATTTTAAAAATTTTAATAAAAAATATAATAGAAATAAAAATTCTTAAATAAATTGTTAGTATATTAACATATAAGATTTCTATTAAAAAATAAATTAATATAGAAGGTTATTTATCAACATCAGACCATTAAAACACTTTTTATTTCTATTGCATCAAAAGCAATAAAATTGTGAAAATACACTCCTGAGAAATGATCCGAAAAAAATTTCAGAAAATACACCCCTAAGAATTGAAAAATTTTCTCAAAAATAATCGCCAAATTCTAACTTTGCTAAACATGGTTAAAATTCTCAATTTCTCCCTCGGAGGCGCCTATAGGCACCGCCAGACCCCCTATTCCACAAAAGATTTTTGTAAAAAGTGCAGCAAAAAAGTGGTGTGAAAAGAGAAAAAAAAATGAAAAAGAAAAAAGGTCATTGCCCGGGGTAGGAGTACCCCAAATCATGAAACCGTCCCTGATAGACAATCATTTTAAGCGTGTTTTAATATTTTGTAAAAATGATGCTTTTTGACCCAAAATGAGACTTTTTTGGCTACCAAATGAGGATTTTGAAAATTTTCATCTGGGAGCCATGTTTTGATTTATGATATTAGCATAATAATCTTAAATCAAGAACAGGTGGCATAATTTAAAGTTGGTGACATTAGTTATAATTCAAAAGTAATATGTATGTATTCTGAATATCACAAATATAAAACTAACTATTTATACATGTAAAATAAATAGAACATTGGCAATACACGAAACGGGTCTACAGTTATCGCAGCAAGAAAATCAAAAAAGAATTTGCAATATTTTAAATCAATGTTGCAAATTACAGGAATTAAAGATACAAAATATCGAAAATAAATTAAAATATTTACTCAATAACATTTTTTTTATTTGAATAAACAAATTTATAAAACATAAAAAACCAAATGAAAAAATAAAAATGTAAATTAAAAAGAATAATTTATTAGCAAAATTGCTTTATCTTTTTTATCCATGACAATTAAGTAAAATATAATTTATTCTCGTCGTAGAACTCAAGTGATGAACAAACGAACTTGATTTTTAAAATTAGTTTGTGGCTTCTGAAAAAAATATTTAGGAATGCACAAAAATGAAAAAATGCAAATATACACCTTAAAGAAAATGTAATACTATAAATAATCCAGGCTGATCGTATTGCTTTAATTAATTTATCATATTTATTGTAATCATTAAAAAAGAATTAAAATATATAAAAATGACTACCTGAATAATAATAAAATTGGATTAAGGACTAAAATAAACAAACTAATAATACAAAATTATATACCGTAAAGAATAAATTTAAATTAAAAAATTTTGGATTCTAAAAAATTAATAAGCTAAATAACATGAACATACATTTAACGGTCTGTCATTGGATTTTTGTGATTTAATAGGAATTGCAGCATGCGATTATTTAAATATAAATATCCAAAAATACATAAAAAAAATAACAACAAAATTCAAATTATAAAATTATATCTAAAAATTTTTTGCATTCCTAAATTTTGCTACCAAAAAAATATAAGAGCTGATCAGGTTAATCAACCATCAACCATTACAAACTTTAATTATTAATATTATTAATACGTTTGATTAATTAATAAAATTTTGTCGCTATTTTTTCAAAATGTTTTTCTTCCTCAATTTAACGGTTCTAGAATAGGATTTTTCTATTTTAAATTCCTATGCGTCATTACTTCCTTATTATTTTAGAAGAAAAAACAATGAACAAAGTTTTATAGAAATATTATTAAGCAAAGAAAATAAAAATTTGATAGAAAAAATTTATTAAAACAAATTTTAGAGATTTAGAAGAAGAAAAAAATGCTATTTTAAAATTTTTAGATTAGGGTATAAAACCAGAAGTTTCTGCGTGTTCTGTTTTTAATGGTTTGTTTGTTTATAATGAAGACAATAAAATTTATAAATCTGATTCGTATTATGGGAGTTTTGCTGAATTAAAAAAGTGTTCCAATAAACTTATTTATGAATAAAATATAAGTAATGGTTTGTTTCCAAGAGGTATTGAAAAAACTGAAAAGTAATTGACTCACGAATTAAAAAAATGTTTCATTAAATTAAAAGCAAGGCAATTATTCATTACATGTTTATAAAATAAAATATTCTAATTCTGATTCAATTTCAATTTATTTTCAACAAAAAAAAGCTGCATATTTTGTCGATAAGAAATACAAAAAGAAAATTCAAAAAAACAAATATTCTTAAAAAATTAATATTAAATCTTTGTTGAAGTTAATGAATAATATTAATCTTAAGATCTACATTGAAGAAATGGAACTCGTCCTTTTTATTTGCAAATAATAAATTATGATTATGATGATTGGATTAAGGACTGACATATTAATTTTTTATGTTACTTTTCATTAATTATTAATTAACTCGAGTTCGAGTTAGATTAACTAACAACTGAAAAATTTTATGAAAATATAATAACTAAAAATATAATAGAAAAAACAATATGCAAATAATTATATCAAAAGTAATAAACAATTGAATATTTAAAAAATAAACACAATGATATTGTTATTTTCATATAGATAAAGGAAATGATCTTAAAAAGAACTAGGAAGAATAATATAATAAAATAAATAAAGAAAGAATATCTAATTTAATTTAAAAAATCAACTTAAGATATTTGATATAAGTTAAAATAATTTTATCGAAACAAAAAGTCAGAATTAAAAAAAATATAATAGAATAATTATTTCTCAAATAATTAAAGAATGCGAGCTCATTTTACAGGCAAATTATATTTCATGGGAAAAGATAAAAATTATTCACTGCGATAATTTCAAGTATAAACAAAATAAAATTTTAAGTCAATTTTTATTTTTTAAATTTAAATAATGAGACTTTGAATAAAGGAGTTTGTCTCTATTAAAACCTATAATTTTTAATCACATTAAAAAAATGAAAATTTTATCTTTACATGTATTCTTAAAAATAATTTCTAAATTAATATTAAATTAAAAATGCATAAAAATACATAAAATATAGCAAAATAAATGAGTTGTAACAAAAAATAAATAAATAATTTTTACTGCACATCTGTAAGTTGACCTTTGAACATCACTGATTTTATGAAAATTGCTCAATAAATCATTAATTCATTGGTATTTTTGCTAAACAGTATTTAAAGTTTTAATTCTTTGTTAGAGTTAAGAGCTATATAATGTAATAATTATTGCATTTAAATCTTAAAAGCTTAATAGTAAGATAATAAATTATAAGCATTAAACTATGATTCCCCAAGTTATAAGAATTTAATGTGCAAAATAAGATGTAAAAAATTAAACTTAATTATAGTTAAAAAGAAATCTCTAAATTAATATATTTATGATAAACTAAACGCAAAAATAAAGTTAGAATAAATTGTGATTGAAAAAATTAAATAAAGATATGTGTGCAAAAAAATTTAAAGCGATTAAAGCAAAAAAATAAAAATAACAAATAAGAACAAAGCCTAAACTTTCTTTCTTAACAATATGTGAACAAAGATAAAAAGAAGCAAAAAGTGTCTTTGCTAGAAAATATTTGCTCAATTAGATAAACAATATTTGTATTAAATTCATAACAATAAAATAAATAGATTAAATCAATACTGAAATTAATTATTTTTTATCTTGCAGAGGCTTTGAGTTCACAAAAAGAAGATCGAGCTGAAACCAATAACATTTTATCGAAATGCAAGCACGGGTTCCGTAAAAATTGATCAGTTACCACTCAACTTTTAAAGGTAATTGATGATTTTAGCCAAACTTTAGAAGTAAAGAAATCAATTGATTCAATTTATTTTGCTTACTAATGAGTATAATTATTTAATTGGTGTACTGCAGGGATGTGCCGAATCGGAATCTTAATCGTAATCGGAATCGCAATTAATCGGATTTTGGGCCATAATCGGAATCGGATAATCGTAATCGGATTTTGCCTTGAAATCCGATTATTACACCCCTAAGAACTTTTTTCCATTGCAAGGTTCTCTCATTCTAATAAATAATTTTAAAAAAAATATTTGAATAAAAAATAATCATTATAAAATTACGCTCTTTAACATAAATAAAATAGAATTGTATAAAAAATAATTATAAATAAATCAGCAAAAATTGTAAAAACAAAAAGTATTTTTATTTTTTTGCATAATATGTGAAAATGTGAGTTCCAACGGTGCCCAATAGATGCTGTGAAATTTTTTTATTTGGGCCCGTTTTTTTAATGTAAATCAATTTTTCTATTAAATGAAAAAATTCCTTTTATTCGGAGAAAATTTTTAAAAATAAATAAAAAAGCCAATATTCTTAAAATAATGCATGAGTATAATCTCCAACTTGTCTATCAGAGATATAAATGTTAGAAATTCTTGAAAAAATATTTAAATAATTTGGAAATAATTACATTGAAACTCAAAGGTTTGGGAAATGAAAGAAGAAAGAATTAAAATTAATTAAAACTTCCAAAAAAAAAAACTATACTTTCTGAAAAATACAAATGACGATGCGAAAGCTTGACAAAAATTAACTCAAGAGTAGTAAATTAATGCCAGAAAGTAATATTATACAATTTTTTAACAATATATACTAAAATACACGAAAATCCAGAAAAAGACATGATAAAATGCATTTAAAAATTTTTTCTTAAGAATTTTAGCCAACAAAAGACGTAAAACTTAATCAAAATCGATTTAGCTAGAAAATTAACAAATTGAACTAGGGTTAAGCCCCGAGCCCTCGGGGGGCAAAAAGTCGGGGGGCGGGGACCTCGGGGGGCGACATGTCGGGGGTCGGGTCGGGGGGGAGCTCAATTGTTGGGGGTCGGGGACCCCGATCGGGTAGTGATCAACGAAATTTTTAACGAAAAACTCAATTTTTATTTTTAAATGCTCGTAAATCTTCCTTTTTTCACTTTAATCATCTGATTTCGTTAGCGCCAGCAAGAGTGAGTCCAAGCTGGCCTTTGTACCAGGACTTCCATTTGTTCTTATTTATAAGAATTCTAATTTTGGGGTAGCGACGAAATTGTTCTGATTTCTTTAATATATTTATAATTTTGAAATTTTGTGGCATAATGTCACTATTTTTCAAGAAATTTTAAGCTCGGTTCCGGCGGCACCTATCGGCACCGCCGGTTCGCAAAAGCTTATTTGTTCTTAAAAATTTGGCTCAAAATCGCGCAAAAATTGGTCATTTTTGATGAAAATCTATGGGCAAAATTACACAAATTTTCAAAAAATTCTCCCGGCGGCGCCTTTCGGCACAGCCGGCCCTAAAATTTGATAGAATTTTGATCAAATAAATTGTAAAAATTTACTGATTTGAAAAATGTTGCTAAATGTTATTATTTTTTACCCTAAAATCTTATTTTTCGGCCTTGGTGTTCATATTTTGATAAATTACCGATCGGAACCATGGTTTTGAGGGGCCGGAGGGTGCCGATAGGCGCCGCCGGAAAGTTTTTCGTAATTTTTAATGAATTTTATTAAGAAAATTTGTTCAAAATCTCAAAATTTTTCAATATTTCCCGCCTTCGTGGATGAATTAACTTTTAAATTTTTAAAACGCTCGGAGTCCCCAATCCCCCGAAATAGTGTCGGGGGGTCGGGGGGCAAAAAGTCGGGGGTCGGGGACCTCGGGGGACGACATGTCGGGGGTCGGGTCGGGGGATTGGTCCAAAAAACGTCTCGGGTCGGGTCGGGGGTCGTGGGGGTCGGGGCTTAACCCTAAATTGAACCATCAAAAATGAAAAATAAAATAAAAAAAATTCATTTAAAAAATAGCTATAGCTAAATTCAACAAGAATTGCAACATGATTAAATACATATTATGGGATTCCAATTCTCAATAGAATTACAAATTTAAAACAAAAAGCTATTTGTAATACAAAAGTATGCACAAGTGAAAAATATATAACTGTTGTTCAAGACCTATTCAAAATGCTAAAAAATATATACAATTAAAAATGAAAATAGTTAGCTGCAGTGATAAATGAATAATCAAATAAAATGAAAAATTAAAAGGGAAAAGCACATCGATTGTTATTCAAGAAATAAAAATTCAATAATAAAAATTAAAATACAAGACTAATTATGACGAATATTTTGTTTCAGTGAAAATAAAATTAAAATGTTGAATGAGATAAATACGTAATATTTATAATTTGTAATTGAACCCTATTGTCATGACAATAAATTTCGATACAAAATTCCTCTTATAAATTAGTTCACTGAAATTTTATAGAATCAGCAAATAGAAAAATTTAGGTGACGCAGTGACCGGTGAGAATAAAATAACAACAGTTTTAAATTTTTTATGAACTTTTGAAAAATTAACCACTTTTATCGCCGAAACTTGATCAATTTTTTTTGAGATAAAAAAGACGAAAATTTAAAATACAAATCGACTATGCTCTCTACATGATAAAAGTGGTTTTAAAGTGATTTGAACACTTGCAGTTCAAAATGTTCCTTTGCAGTCAGGTTCAGGGTGCTAAAAAGTCAAGCGGGCCCAGTATTCTGTAAACCATGGCTTTTGTCCGTAATCCTGTTCTTGTCTTATTTTTACAAAAAAGGCAAAAATCTCCCAGTACCCATAGAACAAGATGGTCGTAGTTTAAAAAGCAAAAACTATTAGAAAGTAATACATAATATCCTAATGATAAAAACATTTAACATAACTGTTTTAAATATACCAACTGAAACGCTCTAAAGCAGATTATTTTTCTTTTTTAATGACAACATACTATTTGAAGTTACTTAAAAAAATTGACATAAATAAAATGAGTATAATTGAATAAATAAAGTGGTATAATTATTATTTTTTGCATAATATACAATACTCCAATGTATTATAAATAGACTACAGGGTATTTTTCAACTAAATTCAACGTTAGGTTTATTTATAAACTAACCATGAATAACGAGACAGTATCCAGTATCACTCCATCGCAAGTAACGACAAGAAAAAATATTTAAAAATAGCAAAATTTCAATTTATTAATCCCAATTAAAGCATAAATTACTGTAAAATTTTAAAACTTAAAATAAAAAACCCACAAATAATATTAATGCACAAATTAATAAAAAAAGGAAATTTATTAAAACGATTCTTATCATTCAAAAGAGATATACAAATCAGTAATTTATATATGTATATGTATATATTAAATTGTTTGTACTTATATTAAAAACTTATAATAATAAAATATTAGTATTTTAAAAGAACTGAAAATATTTATAACTCATGTACATTAATAATTGAAAAATTGCAACGAATTCTACTCCTTAATGCAAGTTTATTTTTACAATAAAAAATTGATGAAAATAGAGCAATAGCATGAAAACAGAAACCACCCCTTAAATTATTAATAAATTATACGATTTAAAGATTCTTCTCTGGCTTCATCACAAGTAAACATCAGGGCCTTAAAAACAAGTTTAGTGAACGAGAAAAAATCAATATATAAATAATGACAATTAAGCAAAATAAACAATAAAAGAAAATAAGCTAAAACATAAATTATGGAAAAGAAACAGTCCATAAATATATAATAAATGGAAAAATTTACTTTATTAAATAAACATAAATTTGAGAAATAATGTCAAGAACGGATTCAGATTTTTAAGCAAAAATAAATAAAATTAAATGACTTTCAAATTTTCATTAAAGGATAAATATTTATTTTTTATATTTATTAAAACCAAATTAAAAGTAGATGAATTATTATTATTCATTGAAATAATTTTGAAAACAAATTTTCAATTTCTTTATAAACCTATTGAGGGGCCAACTTTTTAAACCTATTCCGGGTCCAACTTTCTAAACCTATTCCTCATCTAACTTTTTAAACAGCTTTTTAGTCCATATTTCTGGCTTTTTTAGTCCATATTTTATGTCCATATTTGCCTTTTTATAGTCCATATAATTTACAACCCTAATAATGAGTGAAATTAAATTTTTCTAACAAAGCGGTGCCGGATTAATTCTCCCAGATGTAATCAAGTTTTTTGTTATTTAGCAAAAATTTTTGATTATGAATAAAATTTTAGGGAAAAAATTATTTTAAAAAAAATCGGAATCGTAATCGGAATCGCAATTAATCGGATTTTGGGCCATAATCGCAATCGGTTTTAAAACCGTATCGGATTTTTGGCCATAATCGGAATCGGATTTTGTCTGGCTCGGCACATCCCTGGTGTACTGCAAGGTTTGATCCTGGGCCCTTATTATTTTTAATATATATATTAATGATATTACGGATATTTTCACACGGAAAAGATTGTTATTAATAAATTTATCGAATATTGTGATTTAAATGGCCTTAAAATCGCAGCAAAGAAATGTTAAAAGGTTCAGTTCGTAAATAAATTTTGTTTGCATAGGTTAAATTATTACACAAGTATAAAAAAAAATCTCAAATTAGTTATGAATTAGGTATAAAATTGGTATAGAAAAAATTTTCATTAACTCTTTTTTAATAGCAAAACAAATAATAAAATGCAAAAACTTTAATTTTTACAGAATTATTATTTTGTTTTATTTTAGCGATATTGCTATATTAAGTAAGAAATAATCTAAAAAATAAATTTGAAGAATTAGACGTATATACAATTTGAGTAATATTTTTTATTTAAATTATATTTTATTTGTTTTTGGTT
The DNA here is from genome assembly GCA_023374025.1 of Heterodera schachtii. NCBI lineage: Eukaryota > Metazoa > Nematoda > Chromadorea > Rhabditida > Heteroderidae > Heterodera > Heterodera schachtii. The sequence goes on along the minus strand of SIJG01000069.1, from coordinate 680,798 downwards.
TTTTACATTGTAAAAATTATAATATTATGAATTTTAAAATTAAATTAATTAAGACATTAGTCTATATATTTTTTCCAATCATCACTAGTTTTATCTGTTGTAATGTTTTACAGAGCTCGGAAGATTGCTGTAGTACTGTATTAAATATTAATTAATTTAAAACTCAATTGGTATTAATTAAAATAAAATATTGTCAAAAGTTTATTTATTTACTTTTATTATATTATTCTATCGTTTGGAGGGTCCAAAGAACTGATTGTAAATAATAATTTTAAAAAGCATGAAATAATTATTTATGTAACCTTTTAGAATGTTTTTTTAATTTCATCATCATGGTGTATTCAGCTTTGTAACAGCATTGACCAACTAAATTTAATTTTCGTTTAATGATTACTTTTAGTGAAAAAATCTTATCTATAAAAATGATGTAAGATTTATTTTTAACTTTTAATATTTTTTCGTAATATATTTGTCATTTTAAACTGTTTAAAGCAAATTTTAGCTCGTTTCCCGCTTAGCTTCAACTAACTTTTCTCAAGTTTAAATGAACAAAATTTAAAAAAAACTACTAATTGAAAAGCATTACTCAGAGCAAATTACATAATTGGTTAAAACAAATCAATATAACAGGAAAAAAGAAACCATTAGTAAAGTTATAATTCACAATTTTTACATAACATATAATATTTAATTTTTTTATAAACATTTATCTATTAATAAATTTTATTATTTTAATTTAAATGATTAATTCATGTTTGGAAAATTAAAACAAGTGTGAAAACTTGCAGCGGCGATGTAACTCTGATACAAATTATAAATTACGAAAACACTTGAAACAAATTGAAAGAATATCAAATTTTTTATAACTAATTTCTTTAAAGTATTTTATAAAAATAAAATACAATTCATTAAGAGCTAAATATAAATTACATTAAATTTATATAAGCTAAATGAAAGAGGGCTGAGTCTCACTTGAATAATAAATTCAAAAATTCTTCAAAAAATTTACATAACAAATTAATAATTTCTGTTGCTGTTTCGGGTTGTTCCGCCTTCAGGGACACAAAATTTCTGTGCGTGCGTGATAAAATACTAAACTAAAAAATTGAATGTAAAAATGATATCTTAAACAACAAAATAAACCAAAAATTGTTATATTTCAAATAATAAAATATATTAACTTAAGAAGATGATTTCAATATTTTTAGATAGAAGCCAAAAAAGCTAAGATATAAAAGTATTTTATATAATTGAAGAAAATTTTAATATATATTTATTTTATTTTATATTCATTTCACCAGAAAAATCATTAGTCTTTTATATAATATAATAAAAAAATGAAAAAATATGTTTTGAAGAATTACGAATATTTAACGAAAGTTTGTTGGAAATTTATAATAATTCTTAAATATTCCTGAAATTGAATATTACTGAATTTGATTTATGAATTATATATATTCAAAAATTGGAATGAAACATTTTATTTATTATCACTTTGCCTTATCTATTCATATTTGCTTTTTTTAAATATATAAAATTTATTATGTCTTAGCTGAATATAACATTTAAAATAATGGAAAAACTAATTAAAAGAAAGAACAATAATTATGATTATTGAAAGAAATCTCTTGTAAACATCGGGCACATATTTCTTGTATTACCCTGGGTTGGAGATATAATGCCTATTTTGTTTCTTTATTTTTTAATTTTCCAACCTTTATTTTTTGCTATTTTATGGGCATTTGCATATTTTATATTTTCATAAATTAACCCTTTTGAATAACGTATAATTAATTTCGTATTTTAAAAATATTTTTGTTTTTGTTGTAATGCAAACATTTATTTATATTTATTTTTTTTTGTAACTATATTCTATGAACATCTTTTTAAGTTTTATAAAAAATTGTTTAATAATATTTTATTCATAGATTATATATTACATGATTTATTTCATTTTAAAATACTGACGAATTTGTTATTTATTTTGTGATAGAATACATTGATATAGGTGTAACTGTAAATGCCACACCATTTAAGAGACAAAAATAAAAAAATTTTTAATTAATTATATAATAATTAAGGCAAGGATTTTCAGTTTTAATTATTTTTATTTAATTTTGGGTCAGCGAAAATAAACACATTTTTTGGCCGAAAATGCCAAAGATAAGCCGATATTATTATTGTAATTACAAATTATTATTATTTTTTATGAAAAATAATTTTGGGGGCACGGTGGTGCCGATAGGCCCCTGTCGCGGAATGGACAAAAAATCACTGGAAAGGAAATCTTTCCCTCCGAGGGAATTCTTTCCTTTCCCTGTCCAACGGGGACAGTGTTGAAAAATGCAAGTGCTGAATTCAATGTCCAAATGTGGACACTGAACCTGAGAGTTCTCTGTAACTCTCTTAATGACCCAACGGGGGTCAAATTAATGGTCTGTAAGAAAGGGCTCCTGATTGTCCCTTTTACAGATTGAGAGAAGAGCTTTTCTCTTACTCTTTATTCAATTGAACACAAATACAAATTGTGTTAAATTGGAGTGAAATCCAAAATGAAGAGATGTTCCAAGAAATGAGAAGAAGTGATGAGAATGAAAGTGGGGCGGGCTTTTATACCCTCACAAATCAATGGGGGCGGAGCAAATCACGTGGATAAATGCACATACAAAAATCGATCGATGACTCATAGGGAAAATGAATGCAAAGGGAAAAGGATGACTCATAATTAAAGAAGCGACCGAGAGAAATTTGATCAATAAATTAATGAACAAAAAAGTAATTAAATGTTTAATTAATTCATGTCGCTTTCCGCGACATTCTCCGGGCCTCGACGATGGCGACAATTCTGTTGTCGTCATTCTTCAGTTTCTTTTCACCATCGGTTCACTGGACGTCGTCGGACTACACGTTGAGGACGGTTCTCCAGATGTCCATCAGGGGATTGGGCTCGGTAACGTGCAGGAGGATGAAGTTCATCCTCCTCTGGAGCTCTCCATCGAACTCCGACTCGATGTCGGATGCTGACAAGCTCGATCGGGTAAAGATCGACTAACATCCCTCCCTCATGAGGGCTGAAGCCCACATATTCTTGTATGCACGGTGTTAATGGGTCTACTTGGAGACCCAACCGCACAAAATGGTCAAGAACTGTTAGACCCGGAGAAAGGTATAGACCCTCCGGACCATAACAGGTGAGTCCATCGAAATGAATATCGACAGCTCTGCCAAAATGTTCGCCAATTAGAGTGGCTCCTCTACGAAGCTCTCTGCGAAGGTCCTCATCGACAATACGGCGATCCCGTATTGTCTCATACCAGTGCGATCCATGAGACCGCTCAATCCATGAGCTCAATGGCTCAGTTTGACGATGAACGCGTGGTTCACGTCGGAGAGGAACTCTCTCCTCCTGGTCTCTTTCTGGGTCGCCAAACTCAAAAAAGCGATCGTTGATGATCTCAGCATTCTCGGGTATGTTCACCCGACGAGCCGAGAAGAATGGACCTTCTCGAAAGGGAATAGGCATTTCCCTTATGTCTGATTTGAAAAATGTGGTTGGGTGGGAAATCTCCCACCCTTTTATACGATTATCCATCACGTAAATCACGTGATCAGACTCTGAATCGAAAAATTCCGATGAGTCATTTTGGTGAGTCCGTGGTGACTCATGTTTGAAGAATTTTTTAGTGGTGGGGAAGACAGGACGTGATTCAGCATAACCACATCCGAAGGATCCTCCCCCCGCCAAGTACAGCATTAATAATATTGTACTCGTTGTACCGTAGTCTTTACGAATTAAAGACCACGTAATAACTTGAAGAATTTCTTTTGGAAATTCATGAATGAGTTTGTGTACATTCTCATGAATGTAACAATTTTCAGAACAGCAAAGTTTCACTTTCCGAATTTCTTTCGGAATCTTTGCCAAAACACCTTTGTTTGTGCAAATGAATTTACCTTCATTGCATTGATCTGTTGGATATGCACTTGTTTCTGTTCCCCCCTTAACTGGAAGGAGGAACAAACCCGCACAAATTATAATAAAGGCCATTTTTCGCAAAATATGGCGTTCAGGACAATATTGAGGGAATGCCTCTCTTTGTATTTTTTCTTGAAAGTGAGGCGTTTTTTGAATAACAAAACAAAGTAACAACACTTTGAATTATATCATTAGCGATGCAATTATTTTAAGTCCAAAATTAAGGACTCTTAAAATTGAGCTAACCATCAGGCTTATGCTGATGGAAAGACAAAATGCCCACAATAAGGCTATTTGCTCTGCTTCGTTAGGAAGAATTTCTTCCCATTTGTTATCCATTCTTTTGATCCTAATGGAAAAAATTGAATGGAACACCTTTCCATTATTTTTACTTCCACAGAATTCCCTTTCTATAGAAGATAATTTCGGCGAGTTCTGCTCTCCGATATTAGAGTCAGATTTGGAAAACGTCTGGCACGCCTGATCGAAAACAACTGGATTTTCGATCATTTTTTGGTGGTCACGCCTTTTGACCACGACACGACACATTGTCGAAAGTGCATGTGACTTCTTTGCCACATTTATCAACCCATTTGTTGATTTGCCGTCGAAAGCATGACCTTCAGACGGTTTATCCTCTACTCCAGAGGAAACGTATATTTTAGAATAATTGGTTTTGTTTGAACGAGGAGTTGAACGAGGAGGCTCTCCTCTTCGTTTGGATGACTGTCTTCTCTGAACAGTCCTGGTTTCATTTGTCGTTTGGCGAGTGCTCCCTTTTGGAGCATCTCCATAACGACAAATCATGTAGTGGTGTTTCCCACCACATTTCAAGCATCTCTTTGGAGAACAGCATTGCTGTGCTTTGTGGCCTTTCAAAAGGCAATTGAAACATTTTCTCTGCTTTGCGAGTCGCCTTCTGCGTGTTCCTGATGTTGAATATTTGGGACACCGGTTTGGAGGGTGTCCCACAGCAGCACATAGGGAACAAGTTTGTCTTGTCCCTGTTTCTCGCTGAGAGAATGGTGGCTTTTGCATTGCTAGAAATGATCTGTCGACTTGGGGAGACATCATCCCCACAGAGTCATTTACGTTGTTGGATCGTCCGTTGTTGGGTCGCCAATGACCCTGACGAAATTGGTTGGGAGGGAAATCCGTTTCTCTCCCTTGGAAATTCTTCCTCTGGATTTGAGGAGGAAAATTTCGGGGTTTTTCTTCCCCCCGGAAGACTTGTGTACATCTTTGTACTTCTTCTTTCACTTCCACAATGGAAGTGATTGCCTTGCATAGGTCGGAACAATCAAAAGTTCCACCTGTACGCATTTCCTTCTCCACCACCTGAGTGAGGAGAGGATATGGCAATTTAGATTTAATCGTGGAGGCCATGAACTTATTTTGTTCATTTTCTCCAAGATCGGATAATTGCTGACAAATCCTTTCAATTGACTCTGAGAACTGCCTCAGAGATTGAACAGAATCTGACGGTTTTGGAAGGTGGAGCAACTCTGATTGGAGTGTCTCCACAATTGACTTCTCATCCCCAAATCTTTTCTTGAGGATTTCTACCACTCGTGGGTAGTTTTCATCTGAAGGCGGGTACAACTCAATTGCTCTACGAGCAACTGACTTCTCGGGAAGACATCCCAAGAGATAAATGTGTTTTTTGAAGTATTCAATTTGAAGACTCTCAACTGAAGTCTCAAACAGCTTCCAAAACAAAGGCCATTCTCGGGGCTCACCCGAGAACTTTGGAAGCGAAATGGGCGGCAGCATCACTTCATGACGCTGCGGAGCCACAACAACTTGTGGCTGAATGTTTTGAGCAGGTTGTTGAACCTGTGCAGGCTGAACGACGTCCCCCTGCTCTGAGAGGCCTAAAGCCCCATCAATGGTGTCGACAAGCCCTCGGGCTTGGTCGGCCCATTCCATGAAGGCTTTTCCTTCAGGTTTGTAGTCCTTGTAGTTCTGCTCTTCTTTCTGAAGAGCAGGACCTTTAACTCGGTGGAAGACTGCCTCCCACTTGTCATTGTTTTTCTCCAACAATGACACTGCTCTACAGAGATTTTGTCTCTCTGCGAGCAAATCGGTTTTGATTTGCTCAGTCAAATCTTTTGTCAGATTTTCCTGAGCCGTCTCAATGTACAATTTGAGACGCTTCACAATCGGCGCGATTGTGATTCGTAAGAGTTCACTCATCTCTTACGAATGTTGGACAAGCTTTGTTCAAAGCTTGGACTTCTCTCAATTGAGGGGGTAAGCTACGACTGGAGCTTGACCCCTACGGGGCTCCAATTTTTGTCGCGGAATGGACAAAAAATCACTGGAAAGGAAATCTTTCCCTCCGAGGGAATTCTTTCCTTTCCCTGTCCAACGGGGACAGTGTTGAAAAATGCAAGTGCTGAATTCAATGTCCAAATGTGGACACTGAACCTGAGAGTTCTCTGTAACTCTCTTAATGACCCAACGGGGGTCAAATTAATGGTCTGTAAGAAAGGGCTCCTGATTGTCCCTTTTACAGATTGAGAGAAGAGCTTTTCTCTTACTCTTTATTCAATTGAACACAAATACAAATTGTGTTAAATTGGAGTGAAATCCAAAATGAAGAGATGTTCCAAGAAATGAGAAGAAGTGATGAGAATGAAAATGGGGCGGGCTTTTATACCCTCACAAATCAATGGGGGCGGAGCAAATCACGTGGACAAATGCACATACAAAAATCGATCGATGACTCATAGGGAAAATGAATGCAAAGGGAAAAGGATGACTCATAATTAAAGAAGCGACCGAGAGAAATTTGATCAATAAATTAATGAACAAAAAAGTAATTAAATGTTTAATTAATTCATGTCGCTTTCCGCGACAGCCCCTTCGAAAAAATTAAATGGCCATTTTTGAGGGTTTTTTCCCAAGAAATCAGCATAATCAATCATCATCTCAAAATAAATCATTGACCCCTTAAAATCACCAAAATGATGATAAATCATCAATTTATATAAGTAAGATTTTGAAAAAAACCAATTTAATTCAAATTTTAAATAAATTAAATTTTAATAAAAATACTATCTGTTATTATACATTTTTTTTTGTAATTAATATTTATTTTTTTAACTTATACTTAAGAATTGAATTATAATAAAAATTAATGTTTAATACATTTCTAAAATTATTGATTACATTTGTTTCGTATCATAAAAATTTGAGGCATTTTGTTTGAGCTTAAATATATTTTCAATTCACATATGTCTTAAATTTTACTTATTTGTTAGATATTTAAAATAATAAACAAAAAGTTAATAGAGTGCAATTTATTGCGGATAACTTTATTAAAAGTAATTACTAGGGTATAGTTTATTATAATGTTTAATGGAAAATTTATTTAAAAGTCATCTATTTTTAATATAATTAAATGCGTTTTATATTTAAAAGTCGCTAATTCATGGATATATTCAAAAATAATAGTGGCCCTAGAACTGAGAACCTTTAATTTCGTGTCTTAACTTTTCATTTTTGTTTACTTTGATATTTTAATGTTGCGCAATTTTTTATTATTTTGGAATAAAAATATTCATTCATATTATTCAAAAATTTAACGATATTTTCTTTTTATTTAAGATTTGATTTAGGTTTTTAATTGGTTACTCACAGAATTCTGTTGGCGTTAAAGTGTTAATATTTAAAATAATTTAATATGATGATGCCTTTATATTTTTCACTTAAATATTATTATTTAAATTCCAAATATTTAAGAATTACGAATAATGTGTAAAAGATTTCGTTCAAAAGTGCATTCGGGTAGTTGTGCGTTGAATCACTTAATTTAAATTTAATTTAAAATTATAAATTTTAAATTTGAATATAAATTTAAAAAAAATTTATTTTTAATGTATATTAAATTGAATGATGATCGATTTTACACATAAATTTTTGTTATCTTGGTTTTATAAACATTTTTCATTCCATATGCCTTTCTTGTTTATATGTTCATATTTTTGTTCCATATACTTTAAAATTTGAATTAATAGATGATTTATTTAATTTTGGAGTTTGTTGATCAGAAATTTCATACGAAATATTTTCACAATTGTGTTACACTATCGCCGAGAAAGTTTTGTTATTAATAATAAAGAATTTTATTATTGGGCTTATTAATTTTAATCCTCTTCCAACTGATGAAAATTTTTAATATAAGACTGAAATTTTTTTCAGAATAATTAATCTTATATTTATTTCAATTTAAAGTATGATCTTAGTCGGCAATATATAAAATATATTTGTAGTTCAAATTAGGGTTGCACCCCCGACCGTGAAAAGTCGGGGTTCGGGGTTGTCGGGGTCAGAAAGGTCGGGGTCGGGGTTGACAAAATCGTTCGGGGTCGGGGTTCGAGGTTTTTTTCAATTTTCCGTATTTATATTTTGCTTTTCAAGACATTTTTTCGAAGCGCGCTTTTTCCAAACATTTTTGAGAAGAAACTTGGCGCCAGCGGTGCCTATCGGCGCCGCTGGGGAAGAATTTTGGAAATTTGAGTGCAATTTGTTAACAGATTTTGTAAATAAAAATGACCAAATTTTTGGAATTTGTGCTAATTTTTTAAGAAAATTACTTTATTTAATAAAAATTTGTCAACATGGTAAAAAATTCAAATTTTGTTTAAATTTTTTGCCTTTTCTCACACAAAAATGCCATTCTTAGGGGTGTATATTTAACCCCGACGCCGAGTCGGGGTTAAGGGTCGGGGTCCGGGGTTGTCGGCGTTGGAAGCATCGGGTTCGGGTTGGGGTTAACCCCAAAAAATGGCCAAAAATGTCGGGGTTCGTGGTCGGGGCGGGGTCGGGGTTGCAACCCTAGTTCGAATAGTAAATAATTCTTTCGGTGTTACTCATTTAAAATCATTTTCATCAAATATAATTATTTTTGTTCTTGGCTTTGTTTCTTCAATCTATAATGTAGTTAAATTAAATCCCTAATTTCGTTACTTTATTTTACAATTTGAATTTTTTTACAAATATTAATTTAAATGGGAGTTATTTAGCATTTAAATTGAGAAAATAATTAGCATAATTATAAACCAAGATTAAAATTAAATTAATAATTTAAATTATTTTTATTTATTTTCAAGTGTTTTTTTATATTTGTTTAATCGTTTATTGAAAATAATTGATGTTGGATTAATCAGGTATCAATTTCAAAATTAGTTTTTGTTTTCTCAAATTTGACATTCAATTTGCAAATTTAAGACTCGATAAATGGTAGCTAATATTTTTTAATATTATGATGATATTCATTTGCATTTTTAAATAATATAAACCAAAAATTTTAAAAGCAACAAAAAATAAATAAATTTTTAAACACTAGTTCGTATTTTGTTTATGTGCTCGAATAGTTTGTTTTAATAATCTTATTTAATTGTTTTTTGTAAATTGTTTGTTAATGCTTTACTTTTAAAGATAAATATATTTATCTATTTTTGCAATCAAATGATAAAGCAAATATACAGTCATTGTTATATTATTTTATATTAAATAAAGAATATTAAATATTTATTAAAATCCATACATTTTTATAGAAAATCATTTAAAAATTTGAATAATTTATTTATTATAGATATAGTTTGTTACCTAATTAATCTGCATATGAGCATATTATATGTTATTTTTATATTTAGTTCAATAAAATTATCATTTTTAATCAAGTATTAATTAGTGGTATTTATTTAAATTTTCATTAAACGATTTTCATATTCTTTTTAATTTTACAGTAGTTTAACACACAAAAATGGGCTTTTATTGGTTTTATTCTTGCAATTGTGATCTATTTCATATTTCGGTTAATTAATTTATTATTATAATAAATTCTTTTTATTTAACTAACAATAAGTCATGTTTATTGATTACAATTGGTTCGCATGAGAAGATATCTTCATCTGTAAGGGAACGCAAATATTTTTTTGTTTAATTCCATTTTTGTAAATTTTTACTAACTTTTGTATATTTAAAAATAAGTTTTTTAATTTAATGACATAGTTTAATTATTTCTTTACAAATATATTTTCTAAAAATAGGAATATATTTTTCTTGCATTCATTAAAAGCAAAGAGTTTCCTTGATAACGCTAGTTTTTTTACAATATTGATTTTAATTTAAATTAATTAATTCTTTATATTATTTTCTCTTTTAACTTGCAAAATATTTTAAATTAATTAAAGTTTTGGAATATTTATTAGTATAATTATTACATTTTGATAATTCAAATATATAATAATTAATTGTTAAAAAAACAAATAAACGTAATTATCAATGAGCGTTCGATTTCGAATTTAACAATTCCCTTAACTAAAAACGAATTTTCCTATTTTAATTTACCTCAAATTTTGATTTTGCTTTTCTTGCATAATTGCTTTGATATTTTGAAAAATTAATCTTTTTACTTTTAAAAAAATATATTTATTTATCATTTTTATATTTTCACGACGAAAGTTTTTTGTATTTTTTTAACTATTACCAACTCTCGAGTGAAAAGGAAAAACACAAGTAAATGTTAATATTCGAACTTTGTGACATTTATTAATTTATGTAGACATTAAAAATGAAAAATATATTTAAACTTATGGAAATTTATTTTTTTATTTATTGAATTTTATACGTGTTAATCCATATCTTAACATTTATATATATTTATAGACTTTAAAAATTCTTTAATTCTTATTTCAATTTATGTATCTTTAATATTTCGTCGATATTTTTATTTAAAACATATTTTTATTACCCAGTTTAACAAATCATGCCAAATTTAATAGAATAATTTTTAATATTTTAGAGTTTCACATCTCACTGGTGTTTATGCCATGAAATAAGCACACGATAAAGATCGCTATTATGCAAACTTACAAATAACAAATAAAAATTTTTTTATTCTATTGTGATCTTTGTATAATTAGATATTTACAAATTAAATTGCAGTAAATATATTCTTAAGCTTTGCATTTGCATTTTGATTTTAGTTTTTTTTAATAATTAATCTGTGCTTTTATTATATATATATATGATCAGAATATTTTATAGAAACCTTTTTAATACAATTTAATATTAATTATTATTAGTTTATTCGTTTTGATATTTGTTTATTTGTTTGGTCCAATATTTAATAATTATTGTCGTGCTTATTTTTACCTCTAAGAAATTTTATAGATTTATTTAAACTTTTAATTTAATTTCGCTTACATTATAAACCATAATATGAAATCATTATTGATCATAAATCCATTATTTAATCAATCTTCAAACAATTTAGGTTTTATTTTTATTATATTCAAATTAATATTTATCATCTTATTTGCATAATGCAATTTTTGCGATGAGTGCTTTAGTTTAAAAACATTAGATCTACCAATAAAGATAAGAAATTTTCAAGTTTTATTCAATTATAGTTTTATTAATTTCTTAATTTTTTTAGATTTCGTTATAACAAATTTGATTTGATTTTCAAGTTTTTACTTAAATATTTAAAAATTATTTAAACGAAAACCATTTATATATTAAATTATCTCAGCAAAGACTCAGAAATTTGCATTTTTTTCAGTTTGTTAAAATTTAAATTTTAATTTATTTTAATAATGATTCTTCAGTTTATTTGTAAATTCGATAAAACACTAAAAATTGTGATTTGACTGACTAATTTCGTAGAGAATTAATTGCATCTGATGATCGAATTAATTTTTCTAACGAAAAAAATTTTAGTATCAAAATTATTTTATGAAATTGAGGAATAATTATGAAGAAAATTAAATAAAAAAGCCATCTCTAAGAGAAAGACAAATTAATATAATAGAAAGTAATAAAATAGCATTTTTAAAATACAATTTAGAAAATAAATGCAATTACAGGGAAATATATTCACTGTATAATATAAAAATTTCGAAATATAAAAACAATAAGCAAATAAAATTAAAGCAACGGATTTTGGAGTTTCTGTTTATAATTATAAATATTTTTTATGCTTATTCATTTAATACCAAAAATAAAAAGTGAGCTTCTTAACACTACTAATGAGAACGTGTCATTTTTAATCGTTTAAAATAATAGACAGTTTAATCAAAATAACAAAAGCTGAAAAACATTTTAAATAATAATAAAAAAAATTATTTTGTATTTGCGTATTTTCAAAGGTCAGAAAATAATTTCTGGTATATTGATATTTAAAAAAATTATATGAATTAAATATAACATAAGAATATTAAAAATCAAAAGAAGAAAAAAATTATTTATAATTAAATTTCAATCAACAATTACCAACTGGAAATGGCTGGAATGTTCATGAGTTAATTAAAGAGCTAATTAAAATCAATCATTTAAAATAAAAAATTAATTACATTAATTTCTTTTTAAATTTTAAAATTGCAAAACAATAAATAAACTTTCTCCAGCATTTAAACGAACAAATTATGAAACACTTATTATAAAAAGTAAACAAAATAAATGAATTTTAATAATACTTAAAATAAAAAAATCTTTAAAAAAATATTAATTTTTATTGTAGTGTATAAACGATAAAAATATTTTATAATTATATGTATACTTTGATCAAAAACATTAATAATTGGAAAGAATATTTTTGTGATTTTGAGCATATATTCGTTGTTTTTAGGACCTAAAGCCTACCTATTTTGGCAATTTTTGAGTCTAAAAATCGTAACCCTAGTAATTAATTATAAATATTTAGCTAAAATCAGTTAAAATAATTTGAAAAATTAAAAGAGAAAAATTGACAATTCGGCATGAGAAGCAGGGGTGGGACAACTCTCGCCATTTTTGGGACTCTCACCTCTCGCCTCTCGTTTTTTGGGACGAGAGGCGAGAGTTGAAAATACACAACCTAAAGATTGATTTTTTTGAGCAGTCAGAAAAATATTCAAATTTACGCGAAAAAATATCATAAATCTCTTTCTCTCCTTCCTTAATCTTTTAAAATAAGAGAACATATTTTTGGATAGATCAAAATTAAAATCTGGTCTGGTTGCTAAACCTCTGCCTTTTATTATTTTTTCGCTTGTTATTGATGGAGAAGCATTGATTAATTAATCTAATAAATTACGAGAAAAAAAAGTAATTATATTAAAAAATATAAATTTTTATCTGAATAAAATAAAATTACGAAATATTGGAGTTTGTATTTTAATATAAAAAATAAAGATAAAAGAATATATTATTTCTTTACAAATTTAAAGCATAATAGTTATAAAACCGACTTTTAATCTCTTTGCTTAAATGTTGGATGGCGCCTTTAAAATTTCTTTGGAGAACAAAGGCACTATTAATCGGATAATAAATTTTGGCAAAGGAAAAAGCAATGGAAAAATTGAATTCTCACAGAGAGCAGGGCACGATTGAGGAATGTTTTAAACAAGCTTCTTTATTTAAGAAACACATAAAATATCATAAATAAATCGCTTGTCTAAAATAAATTGACTAAATAATCATGAAAATAATTAACAAAAAAATAAATTATTTTTTGGCGGAGGAGTTTTTAAAAAAGGCTGGATACTAAAATTAATAAAGTATTGTGACAAAAATACTTTAAACTTTTTATTTAAGTAAATCTATAAAGCAATTGAAACGTTCCACGCGTACGAATAATCATAAAAAAGGCAAGTAAGAAATAAATCTAATTTTTTTTAGTCTATTCGTCAAATGAAATTTTTAAATTAAACTAATAAATTATTCTTTCAGCTAATTAATAATGAACTAGAAGTAGTTTGCAGCATTCAATAATTTTGGAAATATTAATAATTCGTTATAATATTACAACCATATAAAAAAATGATATAAATTTTAGCGAATTAAATGCAAATTTGCATACAAATTAAATTGTTTTATTTATTTCTTATTTATATCAAATTTTTTATTAATTCTCTTCAATGAGAGTCTCAGTTTTTGTAGGCTTTTTCAAATATTTATTTAAATATTTACATCTTTATTTGTACAAATTATTTTTTATTAAATTTTCCGTCTTTCGATGATCCTTTTTATATCCAACATTTATAGAGTGAATTTATTAAACTTCATTATGGATAATACACTTTCAAAAATTAATATTTTTTAAATTGTTCACAACAATTTTTTCCTAAAGTTTTAGCAATCAGAATATAGCTATATCTTTCTTTAGTTCTGTGATTTTATATCGTGATTAATGTTTAGAATAACCTTTGCAATAAGAAAAAATATTTTTAGCTTTTTTGATTTTTTTTAACTTTATTTTTTAAATAAAGGTAAATATTTTTGTGTTCTTAATTATTTATTTAATAATAATTTTTATTATATAAATGTTAAAATACAATAACAACCAATATGCATTGTTATCGATTTTATAATACTTTATAATGTTTTAATAATTAAAAATTTTTAAAAACAATATTTTGAATTATTTATTTTCTTTTATATTATGATGTATTTATTTTAAATGATTTTAAAATAGGTAGTAACCATCAATTAGAGCTCACGATTTATACATTTTGCATATAACATTTTTTCTTTAAATTAAACAATCCTTAAATTTCAATAATGCATTAATTAAAAACAAAAAGATATTTTGTTAAATTTAAATTATGAGTTATTATTTAAACTAAAATTTAATAAATATTTATTACAGGTTTTTTGTCGGTTATCTTCTGTTTAAAAAATTGTTTCTTAATACCTAATTAAACAGTTTATTTATTTTTTTTCTGTAAATTATAAAAATTTCACCAAAACAATTAAATTCTTTGTTATAATTAAAGAGTTTTTTATTTTCTATCTTGGCTTTCTAGGTGAGACATCGTCAAAGTTTAAGTTGTTAACAATTAAGTTTTTATTTATTTTGAGACTTTAGTACATTAATATAAATATTAAAAATATTTATTTATTTAATTTTCTCTCAATAAAAATCTATAAATTATTTTTATTGTTACAAATTTATAAAAAATTGTATTTAATTAATTGTCATTATTATAGCATTTTATATCTATTTTATTAATTAATTGTCCAGGGCCGGTGTTTACAAATAAAATATTTTTCCAAATCTCTAATTTTAACTTTAGTGCTTTAAAATTATATATATATACATCAATTTATTTTTAAGTTCTTCATATTTACTCTTGATTTTTAAACAAAATATTAGAATTGCTTATTTTCTGAACATTTAAAGATTATTGTAAATATTCTGATTATTAATCCTTTTAAATTATCTTCTATTCATTCGATATTATTTCAATATATTTCTACCTTCTTTTATTAAATTTGCAAATTTGTATGCATTATCAAAATAATTTTTTTTTATCGCACTAAATTCATTTCCATCTAATGCACTGGAATTTTGTTCGTTACAGTTGTCAATACGCTTTCTTGATTATTTATTTTAAATTTTTTATTTCAATTCAAATAAGTCTTAATTTATAGTGGGTAATCTAAATAATAAAATAAAAGTTGAACACAAATTATTAGTATTGTGTTTATGACATTATTGTGACGAATAAATATTTTATTTATTTATCTGTTATTAATGGATTTAAGTATAGTTTCTCATTTAATTAGCTATTAAATTTTTGAATATAAATAACTGACACTATAATTTGAAATTTTGCCTAATTTGCAATCATGCTGTTCACCATCTGAATTGACCATTAATCACAATGGAGATCCTCTTTATATTATAACTCTTTTCAATTCTTTTTGTGTGTTTTATGAGGCATTTCTTATTTAGGAAATATAAAATTTGTCAATATTATTAATAAAATTAATTCAGTAATTAATAAATTTTTTAAATAATATTAAATAGCATATTAAAATTATTCTGTGTTTTTTCACGTTCTCAAATTTTTCAAAAATTGTTTATTCGTTAAAATTATCAAATGGGATAAATCGTATTATTGACTAAAATAAATTTTTGAAAAGAATTTAATTGTTAAATTGCATTATTGAATCTTTCTTACATTTCGCAGATTTTATTTATTCAAAATAAAATAAAATAAAATAAATGTGAATGTCTTAAATTGAATAAGCCATTTTATTCAGGTAATAATAAAATTGAGCTTGTTGTTAGTTTTAGGTTATAAAAAACCCCCAAAAATGTGTGCTTAATGGAGAAATTGTTGCTAAAAACTTTCAAATTTAGTGGGTATAAAATCGTAAATTTTCTTCAAAAAGCAACCAAATAATGCAAAGTGTGACACGTAATTTTTAAAATCAAAAATATAGTTAATAAATAATAAATAAATTTTGAGACAGTTTTTTGAAAATTTATTTTTCATTTCTTAGAGGTATATTTTTAAAATTAGGGTCGATTCATAGGGGGTATATTTTTTGAAAAAAATTTAGGTAGATTCTTAAGGGTGTATTTTGGTTTTTATTGATTTTATTTTGGGAAAAACACCAAACAGTTGAAAATGTTTTTTCAAATTTTTTAATGTTTTAATGAGATTTTTATCTTTATCAATTATATATACTATAGATGTAGAAAGAATTTTTTCCATATGAATATTATCAAAGTTAAATGAAAAAGTGGTTAAAAAT
The DNA here is from genome assembly GCA_023374025.1 of Heterodera schachtii. Lineage (NCBI taxonomy): Eukaryota > Metazoa > Nematoda > Chromadorea > Rhabditida > Heteroderidae > Heterodera > Heterodera schachtii. Next base: position 664,282 of record SIJG01000069.1, on the reverse strand, counting down.
GGTGCCTTGCACTCCTTGCACAAAATTGAAGTTAGGGTCCATGATACTTATAATGTACTTACAAATTAGAACAGAATTAATATATTAAAGACAATTTAAAATTAAATAATAAAAAATACATATAATTAATAAAAAAAATAATTCATTATAAAATTAATTAATTTATCAATGAAGAATAAAACAACACCAATTATAAATATAAAGCTAATAAATACACGTTAATTGAATTAAACATAAAATTAAAAAACCAAGTAAAAAATTAAAGCTTCAACATTTTAACATTAGCTATGCAAGCGCTTCTAAGAAAAATTTAGATTATATTCGGACGCGATGTAATCGAAACCAGTTAATAGCTGCATAAAAACCCTCTTATAAAGGGGTCCGGACAATCCGTCAGTGGACAATTCGTCAGCAAATTTTTTTGAGCAAAGATCAAATATATTGCGAAAATGATTGTTAAATATAAATAGGTAAATATCATTTTTTATAGAATCTTAACTTTATAGTTACTTTATATTTCAATTAATTGACCATCTTGAGAAATTATCATTTAATTTTTTTAAAAATGATTATTTCATAATTTTTTTTATTCGGATTTTTAGCAACATAAATTAATTATCACATGATTTAAATAAATCTGGGTGTTTTAAAAATAAATTTCTTATGGATTAGTTACTGACGGATTGCCCACTGACGAATTGTCTCCTTACTGACGGATTGTCCACTGACGGAATGACCACTGACGGATTATCCACTGACGGATTGTCCGGGAGCCCTTAAAAGACCTAATTAATGAATAATTGTTGAGAAAGCAAAATATTCTCATATCGAATATCTAAGAATAAAAAAAAAAAATTAATCTGTGCTGCGAGTTTGGCATGTCGAAACGACAGTCGATAGTTTTCAATTTCTTATCGATGAATAATTTTAATTGCATTAACAATTAATATAAGAATTTCCATTGAAAAATTATTGTATAAAAAAATAAAGCAATAATATTAAAAACAATAATTAAAGTGATAAAATAAAAATGCAATTCAGACAAAGATTATTTGTTTCCTTTTTAACTAAAGAGATATATTGTTTTAAATAAAACGATTTGTAAAACTAAATTGTCTTCTATCATACTAGTAAAGAATAAAAATTAATTTCTATAATTGCATAAATGTAATAATATTTATATTATTTAAAAGATAATAAAACACTAAATATGAATAACGAAAATGTTTGTCCATCAATAAATACAATATTTGTAATAAAGAAAAATAAGGGAAAAAAACAAATTTCTTATAAATTAATCATAAATATTTCAATAATGGAAACTAAGAAATACATCAATTAATCTTGGTTGTCATTAAAAAAAATATTGGGTCACCACCGAATAATAAATAAGTTAACTTAATATACAAAAAATATAAATACTAAGAACATTTAATTGTTTTACACAAATAATAATTGAGCAAAAATATGTTTCAGAAATCTTTTGTGCTCAAATTTTTTTGACTAATTCGCCGGTCTAATAGCAATTGACAAAAACTTTAAATTCCAAAAAAACCAAATATAATTTGTTTAAGCAAGACCCTATAAAAATATAAATAAACACAAAAAAACTTGGAATTAACGAAGGACTTGACAAATCACAAAACTGCCCGAAATTCCACACTAGTTCAGCAAGTAATATTTGCTAAAACCTAAAAACTAAATATGTTAATTAAAGAATGAGAATTGATAATTTCTACTATTTTTTGTTATCGCTCTAACATTGGTTAGCAATCAACTTCAATATGCTGTTGACCTTCACGTTAACAATTTTTTACAGAAAAGTAAAAAAACATCTGAAAGTATTGTATATAATAATAGAGGTATATTAAAAAAATAATCATCACGCATTTTCAATACGGAAATGATACACAAAATAAATTTTTTATGAATAACAAGAATTAAAAAGTAATATAAAAATGTGAGACCAAAAAAGTTAATGAAATGATTAATTTCGTTAATTATGCTATTGCGCAAAATTTTCAATTGGCTATGTAGTATTCTTTCAAAACATACTAAATTAACTGTCAGTCGTTTTGAAAAATCCGAACAATACGAGATTAAAATCAAAAAAGCAATAAAAAATTAATTAAAAATATAATAAAAAACAAAATGAAGCATTATTAAAAGTATATAAAAGAAGCAAAGCAAAAAGGTTTTTAATTGTGAATTTATTTTAAATGATTCTAATTTTATTATGGCTTTTTTTACTTGTCTTCTTTGAGCATGTTTTCCACGTTTTGTGATTCATTTGCATTTTGTTGTATTTTTATTTTATTTGAATTTGTAATTTATATTTTTGTTGTCTAAATTATAACTTAAATAAATATGTTTATATTTTATTTTACGAAAGCGAAATCGGTGGAGGGTGAAGAAACGAGATCAACAAATATTTTATTGGCTAAACAACGACTTTTCAATATTTCGCTTAAAATAAATATGGTTTTCCTTGATTATATCAATTATTTTTCAAGTAGTCATCAAAACATAGAATATCATAAAATGCTTAATGACCGAAATTTTCTTTTGATTTATAATTTTTAATTTCTCGAAATAATAAATAAATTACTAATTCAAAAGCCTTTAATCAAATTGACAATCATTTTCACTTCAAAAACTTTTATTTTTTATGAAAAGATAAGAAATAACTATTAATTTACTAATGTGATAATTGTCATGTGCTTTGATTAATTTTCAATTTTTTGTCTTATTTTCACTTGGTGTGTAGCGACGCCTCTAACTCATCTTAATGGAGTATTACACTCAAAAATGTTTTTACATAAATAAATTGTTTGTCATAATTATTAATTGTTCTGTTAAATTTGTAGAAGTATTTTATTAATATTAATTATTCATCCTTTATGTATTGATTTTGTTAATAGAATTATTACATTCATATATTATTAATACATAAGAGTAATATGAATTATTCAAAACAATTATTATTGTTATTTATTTTTCTTTATTTGATATTTCGTTACTTCTTATTTATTCTATATTTTTTATATGAAAGGTAGTTGATTGATTTTTAATTTTGTAGATATTAGATAATAAATTGAATTTCATGAAAATTTGCTTATATAATAAAATTAATGCATGTTTTATAAAATTTAATTATAACTATTGCTTATGTATATTTATTTACTAAATCAGCCATTCTCATTTTAATTCCTTAAATTTTTTGAAATTTCTTGTTATTCTTTGGTTCATATGTAAGTAAGAATAAATCAGCGTATGCGTTTTTATGTTTTAAAGTTTTAATTTATTAAATTTAATAATTATAATAATTATTGTATTATTTCTTGCTATTATTGATTTTAAATCAGGATTAATTGGATATGAAAGGAATTGACAAAAACATTCAAGCAGGCGATAGCTTTCGCCAAATACTCCCTGATGATGCGTACGAAAAGGAAGGCACACTGACGAAAATAAATAACGATTTTACGCAACTTTTTGCCATGAATATTTGATAAATAAAAAGCAAAAATAACTTATGGAATATTTATTCAAATAGCAAGAAATTAATAAAGATTGCAGTTTGCTATTTCCATAGATAAATTAAAACAATTTAAATGCGGTTATTTATAAATCAATTTAAATATAAGTAAAAAAGACTAGGGTTGGTAAAAAATTAATTATTCATGTATAAACGATAAATTATTTGTTTATGATTTTGATAGAATAACAAATTAAAAAAATTTTTATACGTTTGATATAAAAATGAAAATAATGATAATCCGATTAAATTATAACAAATAAAATGTCGCAGACTATAGAGATCTCTTATAGATCAGCAGCTGTTTTCCTACGCTTATTTTTAATATATTTGAATATATATAAAATTAAATTAAAATTCTTTAAAATTTATTAATTTCAGTTTATTAACATACAAAATTTATTTAATAAAAAATAATTTTATTGAATAAAAAATACATTAAAATTTTATTTTGTTTTAAAATTTCTTCATCAAGTTACTGAAAAATGTTAAAAGAGTCACAGCTGCAAAAATCAAAAATTATTGTTATCCGAAAAAATTGCAAAAAATTAGGAAAAAATAAATAAAAATCCTATACCATATTTTGAATAAGATGAAATAATGGAATTATACAAATGTCTTATCGTGCATGCATTTTACGAGCCTAATATAGTGAAAAATAAGTAACACCAAATATAATAAATCTTAATTATAGAATGACTTGCCCCCGTCTAAGTATATATTTTTAATTGAATATATAAAGCATCTATGTATAAAAAAATAAAGGCTTATCTGTTTACAGAATTTGTATTTTATTTTTATTAATTTTATTATAGTGATGATAATTATTCGGGTGGCATTATCAATTCAAGAAACATTTACTGGCTTTTTAAATACTGCTTATATTTATTTCAACTTAGTATTTTATAAATTTGCAATACAGAAGAGTATTTTAATAATTTATGGTATTTTATTTATATGTCAAATTAATTATTTTTCATGTAACTATAGGTCACGCTTTTCATAAAGCGAAAAAGCACAACTCCTACTGACGATTTTTTTATTCAATTTCTAGTTGTCTATGATTTTGCTCTTGTCAATTGAGAAGTTTACCAAGCGCGGCTGAGACTTTATTCTCAATTAGTTTATTTAATTTTTATTTTGACTTTTAAAATAAATTAGAAAATATATGAATATTATTTAAATCGAAAAAGAAATTTTAAAAATGAAAATAATTTTTGTATATGTTAATATCACCTTTATATTCTTTTAAAGTTATTAATCAAATTCTCTATATCTATTTTTATAAAAAGGTAATTTATAGCCAATTATTACTCCTAAATCTTTGGGCGTAATTAGACTTTTAATTACGGAAATCCGTAATCCGTATTTACTGCGATTTTCTAAATTACGGATTTCGTAATCCGTCATGACGGGGATTTTTTGAGACTAAAATTGCATCATTAATCATTAGGGTTAGTTTATCTAATATTTCAATATTATTAAAATTTCTAAAAAGCTTAATATTTGAAATTTAGAAAACATTTGTCAATTACTCTCCCTTCATATTGCGAAATTGTTTATTCGGGAATTTTATTTCGCCAACTTTATTAATCTGCTCTGTATGATAAAATTATTAATAATTATATTTAAAACAACTTTCATATGGTGAAATATTATTTATTATCAAATCAATTGTTGCTCTTCTGTTTAATTTTTCAAATGACGGTTTATTTAATTCTTTTAATATAATTTATAAATTGTTAGTTTTGTTTATAATACTATTATAATGGAATTTTTCTCTTGGTTGAAATACAATTAAATTTATAAATTAAAATTGAATCATGGTACTTAAGTATATTCTTAACTTTTAAATTTTAAAATCTGGACCATTAAAAATCTATTTACTATTTAACATGAAATAATATTGTTGAAGAAAAGTATTTTTATGTAATTAAAAATATCTTAAAGGATTATTATAATTATTGAATTAAAGGCTGATTTATTTTTATTTTAAATATTTCTTAGCAAATAAACGTTAGTTTCTTAAAAATTTGAATTTTTAACATTGAATTTAGCTTTATCTTGAATACGAAGAAGTTGCTTTTGGATGCCGTATTGTGTTCAGGCTTTTTTCGGTTTTTATTATATTTTATTAAAATATTTTGGTAGTTTTTAACTAAACTTGACGCCTAAATTTTATTCTTAATGTTTATTATTGGTAATTACAAATTAAGAGAATTTGTTAATTTTAAGGCAAGTTTGCTATTTTTGAATACCAGTATATTATTTCGTTTTATTTAATTTTAGAACATCTTTTATTGTGAAAAGTTTTCGTATTTGCGTTGGATTTCTTTTTACAATTTCATTAAAATTATTATACATAAGCTTAATTTATCTGATTCACAATTTTACAATAAATAAGCATTAAAAGTTCTAAACTTTTTTACTGTCTCCATTTTTGGAATTTTATTATTTGTAATTTTTAAAGTCCAAAACGTATTCATTGTTATTGGAAATTTTATATATATTTAGATTTTCAGTTATTACAGAATAACGACTTTTCAAATAAAATTTTTGGAATTAATATTAATTATCAGTTCAATATATAAGTAAAAAGCGTCGTTTTTAAGCACGAGGCCATCCGTCAGCAATTTTAAGTTAGCTTGCATATGTTGAAAGTATCTCCAAGCCTCCAAATCTCAACTAAAGTTCTATTCATTGTCATTGCCACGAACCACTCAGCAGCAACGCTTTCTAATAATAAATTAACGCACCATGAAAATTATGTGCTTTCTTATATAAAATTAAGCAGTTAAAATACTGAAAAAGCAAATTTTACTACATATATAATATATGGACCCACATGTATTTGAAGGGTAAAAAGAGCGAATTTGTAATTCAATTTTAAAAATTCAAAATTTTAATTTTTAATAAAATTTTATTCAAGTAAATGTTTTAAATTAATTTTTAAATAAATATAATAAAAAATAAAAATAGTGTATATTATAATGTTATATTCAAATAAAGCATTTTCAAGTTAATTATTAAATAAAATTATGCATTAGTCTGAAGCACATACTGTATGTTGGAAAATTGCTAATAAAAAGATTACACACCCAAATGAAATAAATAAATCCAAGTCAAAAGCAAATTTACAAACGAAAACTAAGTTTAAAGTATTCTCAGCAGGTATATTTGCAAAATTTAATTTTTACTGCACTTTGTTAATAGATTTAGTCGAAAAAGACAATATTGATTTTAAATGTTAGAATTACCGTACCAGGTGTTTTCGACAGTAGTTGATTTCGGCAGTGATTGATTTCGACAGTGCTTTTTAATTAATTTTCTACATAATTTATTGTATACACAAATTAATATTAATATACAATTTGCACATACAAAATTTATATTAAGTAATTAATAAAAAAAAAATTTGTATTAGATTTTTTTGCTTATCATTTAAATTTAAAAATTTATCAATACTTATACCATTAGAACAAGCTTTTAAAAAAATAAACTTTACTGTCGAAACCAACACTGTCGAGATCACCAACACCAGAATTACGATTGAATGCCCATCGATAAAGGATTAATTTTGAAAAATTAGAAGAAAAAAATTGCTTGGAGGGGAACTGATCCAACGATAAAATAAAAAACATAACCAAGAACACAACCCACTTGACCACGCATATTAGTAAGTAAATTAAGCTAAAAGTAATATTTTGGATATTAATTAGCTTCAAAAAAGATTTCTTTCAAAAATTATCATTTAAAATCTAAATTTTTTCTGAATCTAAAAAATAAGGCTAAAATAAGCACAAAGAGCTTAAATAAGGACAAATCTTACAAAAAGAACATTTAAAATTTGTAAGATTTGGACCCTCAAAATAAGGACAATCTTACAAATAAAGACAATGAGTAATACTAGTTATGAAGACTTGGAAGCAAGGGGTGGTTTTTTTAAATAGTAATGAATGTTATTACTTAACCATAAAAACATATAAATTCTAAAACCTAAAAATGATTTTTTTAAATACATAAAAAATTAATATTTGAAAAATAATTAAATAATTTATATGAAAGAAAAACAAAAAATAACAAAAATAAACAAAAATAGATGTTATAATCTTGAAAATACTCTCAAATACAAGTATATTGCAAATGCACCAAATCTGAGTCAGTTTTTAACTGCGCAAGTGGCAAGTATATTAATTAAAATAAAAAAATTACACTCAAATATTTATTTAGAAAAATTAGTCAATAATTTAGAAACAAAATAAAACAATTTAAGAAGAAAACAGTTACTCATTATAAATTTAACATTAAAATAGATGAAGAATGTACTTTTAAATTTTAAAATTCAAAAGAAAAATAATATATATAAAAGAAAGCATTTTGATTGGTTATATGGATATATATATACCCCATGCATGTATTATACATAAATAAAAAAAATGAAAATAATTAAATAAAATAATTAAATTTGATTAAATGAGAATAAATAGTAATGTAAGATTTAATAATAAATATAGTATTTTTGCGAATTGCGAATTGAATGGGAGCTTTTAAATGATTTCAGGAGAAACCGAAGTAATTATATTGTTTAAAATTTAAAAAAAACTAAAAACAGTTCAAATTTGATTTTCAACACACCGCTAAATTCTTTAAAATATCCAAATAATTAATAAACAAAATATTTTTGAAATATCAAAAAGTTATATTTAATTTTCTTTAGTTGGGCGTGTACTTATCATTATTGTAGTGCCAAGAAACAATTGGGGTTATTTTTAATATGATTCTTCTGGAGTCAAAATAAATTAGAAATTATTATATGAAATTTATTGTTTGATATTTCATAAATAAAATGTAAATAATTATATATATTCTTATTTTATTTTATTTTTCTAAGATTTAATATTATAAATTATATAAAAGGGAACTATTAATTTAAACTTAAATATTTAATTTTAAATAAATTTATGTAGAATAATTTTACTAATTTATTATTAAAAATTTATTTCTACGTTAAATTTATAGTTTGATCAGGCTTTTTTTAGATTCATATCCTTAATTTATTTATTACCAAAATTTGTTATAAGATATTTCTTATTGGTTAACAATCTAAAGTAATCTTCATTTTTTTAATAAATCAACAACTCTAATTAGTTTAGTATTTTTTAATTTTCAATTGTGTTTTAAATGAAACGTTTTCATGATATCTGGTCTCGTTTGCCCTCAATTTTTCCAAATGAGCAATGTAATATTTTATTTTTATTATTTATTTTTTAAGTTTTCTGATATTCTTTTTTTTGGTCCAATAAACATTTAGAACCTAATTTAAAAATCGTTCATGTATTTTGTAAATCAATCAGTTAAGACCTGTGTTGCCCTTGATAAAACAATATAAAAAATTATTTTAGGTTTGTAGTAGAGACTGGACGGGATCGGGATCCCGCGGGATTTCTTCGGGATCCCGCGGGATTAAATTCGGGATCCCGACCTCGGGATCCGTCCCGAGCGATTTTCCAAAATGTTCGGGATTGATCGGGATCGGGATTTCATCTGGATCCCGATTGGCACAAAACGTTAAAAAAAATTCGGTTTTAGCAAATCCCGGTAATCCCGCGGGATCCCGAAAAAAAATCATCGGGATCGGGATTCGGTCAGGATCCCGACTCGGGATCCGTCCCGATCGTTTTTACAAAATGTTCGGGATTGATCGGGATCGGGATTCAGTCGGGATCCCGAATCGGGATCCCTCCGACCTCAGTTGTCCGGTCTCTAGTTTGTAGTCTTTTCGCATTTTTAAGTAAATTAATTTTTCCTTAACTCTTTTTCTTAGATAATTTTATTAAACTTTTTGTTTTTTAAAATCATTAAAATTTTGAAGATTTAAATTATAACATCAGCTGTCCGACCTGCTTTCCCAAAAACGTGCCGCCCTCAAACGGACCAAGGACGAGTAAGCCGAGGCGTAAAGAACCAACCGCCGCCCGACTCCGGCCCCTGCTGGACGACCACTTCCTTTGGCTGCCATTTGCCCTTCCTCACCCAAAAAACCCGCCCTCGCCAATCGCAATACCACGGAAGCAGCACCGGACGATTTGCGGGCCAACTCCATCGACAATTTGCTTGCCTCGCCACTGATCAAGAGGCTGCCGCCCAATGGACAGAGCGCCGAAAGCGTGAAATTGCCGAGGAAGCGGAACGAGTGCTTAAAGGGCTGAAGGAAGTGATCGTCGACTCATCGACATTCAGCGACAACTCTTGAATGAGCAGGCGGTCGCCTTTCGATCCATGCGCCGCATTATGGACGAGGCCCCCGACACCGAAGACGAAGTCCTCTCTGTGAAGTCCTTCTCCTCGAGCGCTAGTCTACCTGGTCTTTGAGCGGGGAGTGTCGTTAAAGCGACGAAAGAAAAGAAAAAAAAAAGACAAAATGAAAAAAATTGTGTTGACTGGCATTTGGCCGGTGATTCAATTCGTTTGTTTGAGAATTTGATTGTTATATGTAGGGCTGCTAATTTTATGTAAATACATATTTTTTTCCTGGCTTCTCCATGCTCTAAATAGTAGGAAAAACACTTTCTTTTTTGTGTTTGCGTACAAAAGTTGTGACTTTTATTTACATATTTTGGGATTTTTCTACATATTACATATGTACATATTTTTATACATATTTTGGACTTTTTCATACATATTTCGCATATTTCGTACATTTTTTCATTTTTTTTTATATATTTTGAGGATTTTTGAGAATTTATAGAAATTTTTTGTGAAAAATTAAAAATTTTTTTTGAAAATGTATCCCTAAAAAATCGAATTTTTTTCAAAAACTGATATATCAAAAATTAATTTGATAAAACATTAAAATATGATTCAAGCCTATTTTGCTTACTTTTATGGCATTTTGTTCCTATTTTAGTTTTTACGAAGAATTTTTTTCAAAAAAATAACCATTTAAAAAAATTTTTATTTACATATTTTAGTACATACAGTCATGGTCATATGTTTAGACTCACTTAGTGCTTTTTGATTGAATGCGTGATAAAAGCTTAATTTGCCATCAATGGCTAACATTTTTTAGTGTTTTTTTGTAGCATTTTTTGTGGGCTTTCCAATGATATCAGTTACAGCCCAATTGCTTCGCATCGCTAATAATTACAAAATAAAAGTCAACTTCACCCCCAATTTTGGGTGGTCATATGTTTAGACTCACTTTTTAGTTCTTGAATAAATCAATATTTTGTGGGCCAAAAATTCTGAAAAAATTTCTGCTAAGCTAACTTTTGATGATGATCAAAAAAGTCTTTTACACCAACTTGATCAGATCACTCCTTCATAGTGATCGGGACACCCCAAAATACAGTGAAAATCGGGGAAATTCTCGAAAAAAAATCTTAGGGGGTTGGGAAATTTTTTCTGAAAAATTTGAGTAGGCCTATCAGAAAGAGAACAAAATTCTCTACCAAATTGTCTTTGGAAGGTTGGTCTACGAATTATACCCGCTGAGGTATGGGCACTTCAATTTTGATGTTGATCGTTTTACTGTAAAACGCATTATTTTCTTAAGAAATACAGTACCTTTTGTAAACACAGAAACTGAAGTGGACATATCTCAGCGGGTATATGTCGTTGAGACTTGCGGTCTTTTGCATATTGTAGAGCATTTTGTGCTCTTGCTGATAGGCCTACTCAAATTTTTCAGAAAAAATTTCCCAACCCCCTAAGATTTTTTTTCGAGAATTTCCCCGATTTTCACTGTATTTTGGGGTGTCCCGATCACTATGAAGGAGTGATCTGATCAAGTTGGTGTAAAAGACTTTTTTGATCATCATCAAAAGTTAGCTTATCAGAAATTTTTTCAGAATTTTTGGCCCACAAAATATTGATTTATTCAAGAACTAAAAAGTGAGTCTAAACATATGACCACCCAAAATTGGGGGTGAAGTTGACTTTTATTTTGTAATTATTAGCGATGCGAAGCAATTGGGCTATAACTGATATCATTGGAAAGCCCACAAAAAATGCTACAAAAAACACTAAAAAATGTTAGCCATTGGTGGCAAATTAAGCTTTTATCACGCATTCAATCAAAAAGCACTAAGTGAGTCTAAACATATGACCATGACTGTATTTGTGGATTTTTGTACATATTTCATACATATTTGAGCTTTTTTATACATATTTTATTTACATAATTCGCGAATTTTCTTACATAAAATTAGCAGCCCTAGTTATATGTTCCCCAAAAATCTGTCTTCTTGTATTAATCATCTTTCTTTTGCTCTTAGTTAGTAGTTATAGACCGGGCGGTATCCGAGGGGTATCCGAGGTGTGAAAACATGTGTTTTCACACCTTGCCGGTGTTCATCCGAGGCGTGAAAACATGTGTTTTCACGGATTGCCGGTGTTCATCCGAGGCGTGAAAACACATGTTTTCACGGATTTATCCGGGAGTAAAAATTAAAAAAAAAATTTTCAAATGCGGGAAATTTCGTTTTTTAACCCAGGGAAGGGAAAGGATGTATGTTGATGAATGCTGGAAATCTCTCTTTCTATTTTTTTGAGTGTGCGTTCGCCGTACGATACTCAGCAGCGTAAGTGATGAGAAAATGTCTCTAACTCTTTTGCACTGCTCTCTCTTTGTTGACCTCCCCCCCCCCCCCCTCGCGTCCATTTTTATCTCTTTTAAATATTTTGTGTGTGGTCAGTGGACATTTATTTCTCCTTGTCGTTTATCTCTGAAAATTGATTTTTCTTTTTTTTTGTTAATCCCAAACCAAACTTTTTTTTTTTTTTATTTCCGCAACTAATAATAATTGTAATATATTTTAAAATGCTAAATTGTAACAAGTTTTTTTTTATTCATTTTAAAAAGCTCAACAATTTAATCCCAATACCAAACAATTATTTTTTATTTTTTCTTTCTTTTTCTTGTTTAATGCGAAAAAGAGCCCAGTTCATCATCCCCTTCTTTGCAGTTGATGAGGTTACCGAAACTGTGTCCTCAGTTTCGTCCCCAGCACCTCCTGCATCGAGTCCCTCTTCCAGGCCGCTGGCCTCAAGCTCTTTTTGCTTTTCCAGCCAATCTCTAAATCCTTTTCCCCCTCTGCTCCGCTTTGTCTTCTTCTTTCTTTTCTTTCCAACATTAGACGATGTGCCCTGTTAAATTTAATTATTTTTTTGCGTTAAAATTTTCTTGGCATTTACCGCCTGTTGTCCCTCCCCTTCCTCCTCCACCACTCCACTCTCCTGTTCTTCTTCTTCCTCAAGCCCTCTTTGTTCTTCTTCTTCTTCTTCTTCCTCAAGCCCTCTTTGTTCTTCTTCCTCCTCCTCCTCCCCCTCCTGTTGCTGAAGCTCAAAAATGATTTTTTTGGCCATCCGGTCAGGATTGGCGGCAAATTCTTCTAAATCGGCGACTCGGCCGACCGAGTCGATGTTTTCCGTAACCCTCCCGCTGAGCAGCGCTTCATATCGCCGCTCCTCTCTCTCTCTCTTCTCCGTCTCAAACTCCCGCACATCATTTGAGTCCTATGTTATTATTCTCTTATTTTTTACTCTTTTTACACTTACGAGTTGGTTTGTGCCGATTATGGTGATCCCCGGACCGTCCCCGTAATTTCGTTCACTCCCAATCCATTTAACCGCGTAGTGGGAGTAAACAAGATCACATAAAGGGCAATGAACATCGATTGGCCCTTAAAATTATCTTACAAAAATTTTATAAAATTAAATTTGCACCCGCATGAATGCGTTCAACAACGGCGTTCTTTCCACTATACCCTTCACGATGCAGTTCTGGATTAGTGAGACGAAGCTGCACAACAGAAGGGGGATCATGCTCGCCTTGACAATTTTTGGCGCGCACATTGTCCGCTTCGATAGCTTTTACGGCGCGTTTGCGCCTACATTCCTCACAATTGGAATCGGCGCAGCAGCGGGCCCGTCGATTTGGTGCAATTTTGGCTTGATTTGGTGCAATTTTGGCTCGTTTTGGTGCCATTTTTGTACTAAATTATTAAGAAATAAATAACATGAAAAAATAAAAATTTATTAACTTTAAATGTATTTTACTATTAGACATTCTTTCTTTTATAGATTTTTCCTATCATTTGTCCCACCCCATCGCCATTTGATTTATTAGTTGTTCTCTGTCTTAGGCAAAATTCCCTCCCATCCCATTTGAATTTTATCTTTTGCACAAGGCTAAATCCCCTTCATTTCCATTATAATCCTTTATTCATCATTACAATCCAACATTTTTTACTATTTTATTTTTTTAGTCGACAAATTATAAAATGATGAACTTATCCTTTTTATTATTTTAATTCTTCGTTGTTCTCTGTCTTAGACTAAATTCTGCAGCATATTCAAATAATGTTCACATTACTTTAAATGTTTGTCTTTTGTTCCAGGCAAATCTTTTATTCATAATTCCACTCAGGCTAACATTTTTTTATCTTTACAAATTTTATTTTTTTATTATTTTCGTCGGCAAATTATAAATTAATGATACTTTTTTTCAAAATTTTATACTCTTGTCTCTTAGTCTCTCTCATTCTGCCCATCCAATTTGAGCGTCGGTGCTTTTCAGCGCTGACTTTGGGCTTCTCTTTCTCTTTCTGTCTCTCACTCTCTCTTTCTGCCCATCCAATTTGAGACGTCGGTGCTATTCAGCGCTGACTTTGGGCTTCTTTCTCTTTCTGTCTCTCACTCTCTCTTTCTGCCCATCCAATTTGAGACGTCGGTGCTTTTCAGCGCTGACTTTGGGCTTCTCTTTCTGTCTCTCACTCTCTCTTTCTGCCCATCCAATTTGAGACGTCGGTGCTTTTCAGCGCTGACTTTGGGCTTCTTTCTCTTTCTGTCTCTCACTCTCTCTTTCTGCCCATCCAATTTGAGACGTCGGTGCTTTTCAGCGCTGACTTTGGGCTTCTTTCTCTTTCTGTCTCTCACTCTCTCTTTCTGCCCATCCAATTTGAGACGTCGGTGCTTTTCAGCGCTGACTTTGGGCTTCTTTCTCTTTCTGCCCATCCAATTTGAGACGTCGGTGCTTTTCAGCGCTGACTTTGGGCTTCTTTTCTGTCTCTCACTCTCACTCTCTCTTTCTGCCCATCCAATTTGAGACGTCGGTGCTTTTCAGCGCTGACTTTGGGCTTCTTTCTCTTTCTGTCTCTCACTCTTTCTTTCTGTCTCTATTCACCATTTTTTACATTTAATTTTAAAAATGACCATCAACTTTCACTGTCAATTTGATTTACACTTTATTTTCGTCAAACACAAATATATGCTGGAGTTGAGTGCATTAACAAAAAGCACGAAAAATTGTTGAACTGTTGGTTGATTATCATATGAGATGAGTTGAGAGTATAATGAATTATTAAAGACATACACGAGTTAAATCATTGAAAAAAGTGACGAACAAACAGAAAAGGATTAATACGGTTATCCAAGAAAACGAATTCATCATGATTTTAGTTCCAATACTCAATGCCGCGCATACAATCAAACACTATTTTTGAAAGCTCGAATATTACCAAAGTCAGAATCATTTGAGAAATAATTGTAAAAAAATAGAGGACAAAATTTGAAATTTTGTATATCCTAAAATTCATTTCTTATTATTTTCCAGCTTTCAAATGAGAACTTTTTATGGAAGTAAGACAAATTTAATCTGAAAATGTGAAATGTTAACATTTTCTTACTTCCATAAAGGTACTCAACGGACAAAAGGATAAATGCCACTAACACTAGCGCGGCATAACATGCAGCGTCGAACCTTGTTGATCACCGCAGTGACAGCACACTCACTGCACAAATAAATATGCCCGCACTCCTTGCTATAGAAATGGGGCCTTGAAGTGGTGCATATTACACATTCAGTCTCCCAAAATAATTGAACTGGCGGAACCAACACTGACGAAGGCGAACCGCCGTAAAAGCGCTGCGACTCGCGCAACTGGAGTCGTACAGTTCTTTCAAATTGCTGCTGCGCAGCATGCTGTGCATTTTCCTCCTCTTGTTCCTGCTCTTGGTCATTCTGTTGGTCGTTTTGTCTCTCATCCGCAGCCTGAATTTCTTCTTGCAAGTGTTCGGCTTCGTCAAACTGCCGCTGCATCTCAACTCGGCGTTGTTCCTGTTGTTGTGCTTGGAACATGATTTGTTGTTGTTGATGCTGAAAATGCTGCTGGACGCTGCGCTGAACCATCTCATCGTGCAGCAAACGTCGACGAGATCTCTCCATGTGCGTTTCAATCGTTGCCCCAAACGAGGGGACTGAAATTTTGAAGACTGAAATTGAGTTATTTTAAAATTATTTACCATTTCCATCACCCGAAACATTTCCTCCCTGCGCATTTTGATCAGCTGGCACATTAGCTAAAAGTTTTCGGCATTAGATACAATTATATGAGATTATTGTAGTTATACTTATGGCGGACAATGGCACACGTGAAGTACGTGGAGTTGAAAAGTCTGAATTTTTTTGTTTATTTATTTTGGTTAACCTTATTTTTTAAAAATAATTTTATTTTTTTCATTTATCTATTTATTTCTTTGATTAACCTATTTTTTAACCAACCGTTCTCATTGTTTGCTGCGCCTCCCTCAACCGAGCCCCCGACCCCATTGGCTCCATTCGAAGTGGAAGTTGATGCTGTTGCGCCTATCGCCATTCGATGGCGACGAGCTCTATCCTCGAGACGTTGCCCGAGAAGAGTGAGCTCAACAGCTGCCATTGGACTATAGCGGAGGCGGAAATTTCCGCGCCCAGCACGGTCCTTAACCAAATAAATTTTTATATTTTAAAAAATTAGCATTTGCGAAAAGGTGCATTACAACATCCACCTTTTAAAATTTAAACTGACCCGGGGTTTAAAATAAAAATTACATTCGATGTGAAGCATTCCAATTGTTCGATGCGCGCAAGATTCTGTAGAACGACCGCCCTTTGATCTATCAACTGCGACCGCAAGTTGAAGATGATGCGGTTCTGATCACTGACCATTCTTCGTAACTCCTGGATGGCGTCTGAAGCGCGGGCGGACATTTTGATCAGTTGATTAATGGATTCTTAATTAATTATTTTTTAAATATAAAATAAACAGATATAAAATGACAATTGAAACATATTAAAAGGCCACTGAATGAGCGACCATAGCTATTGCTCTAGTCAAGAATTATTCTCGCCGTTCGTTCCGCCCACTAAGACCCAAGCCTTCCATATTTGCAACAATCACCAAATCTTCTCAAATTTCAAAGGCGTCCAATAGAGGAAGGCAGTGCTTGAACTGTTGATCCTCAATCTCTTTTATCATCCCGCAATTAACCCCAACCCTGTGTCTAATGCAAATATTAATTTGCTGATGGAAATCGTGAATTCAAATTAGGAGGCCAAAAAAAAAGGTCAAATTGCTTCTTAGATTTGTGCATTCTTTATTTGACATCATTGAGTAAATAGGACAATTTTATGAGGAAGGAATTGATGAGGAAAAAAGGTTTGGATTCAAACGAATGTTTAAGTAATTAACGGTTGTGAATTAATAAAAATTCATTTTGTGTTTATTTCTTTGGCTTGAATGGGGCAAGTATTTCGGTAGCACGACAATTGTCAATTGTACATTTTTCACAAAGTTCAAAGCTGATTAATGATCGGCGTTCGTTAGCAATATATTTGTCTGTGTTGTTCCACAATGATGAAAGACATACTGAATAATAATAATTAATAAATAATAATTTCTATTTGATTGTTTACATTCACACATGCGGTACGTGAGCATGTATTTCGGACGGAAAAGTTTCCAGGGTTGGACATTATAAGAACTTTTAGCAGGAATATTTTCGTTTATTTGTTGAGGTTCGCCGGATCCTCCATTTTCGTTGTCAAACATTTCAAAGATAAAATTATTTTTTATTTTT
>SIJG01000069.1:586196-631746 GCA_023374025.1 Heterodera schachtii | reverse complement strand
TTGTAATTAATTTTGCTAACACATGTCAATTCATCATCAAAATTTGTATGCTCAATTATTCTTCAAATTTTTCTCCACAATTTTGTCAAATTATCCCATCTAAAATTTCATTTGCTTGGCCTTCATTCGCCTGTCAATTGCCAATTGCAAAATCATTTCATTAATTTGCATTTTTGGTCCATTTTCATAATTTAGTCTATCCTCATTCAACAATTTTCTTCAAAACGATAAGCGAACAGTTCGTTTAATTTATATTCATATGTTTCTCCCATCCATTTGACACTATAAATTCCCAAATTATGACCAGAGGCAAATCATCGCATTAATTTTTTTCCTTCAATTTCAATTTGTTTTTAATGACGAATTTTATCTTCATTGTTGGAATTCCGATGTAATCAATAAGAAAATATTCATATAGAATGTCCAAATGACTGCGATATTTTTGGTATTCTGTCCGTTCATATTCTTCAAATTGCTCCGCAATTTTGTCACATTTCCACTTCTTTCTCATATTATACAAAATGCCAAGACATTTCTCATATTTTTGTATCGAATATTCACTGATTTGAGTTTTTGGGTGTGCTTTCATAAATGCGATTAGCATTTTATCCTCGTCCTAATTGTCCTAATTATTTATAATGGATTTGTAAAATTAATTTCCCTAATGAATTAACTCATCAATGGAATTGTATTTATAATTGGAAAGAGAAATTGAAGATAAATGATAATAGTAAAAACAAAGAGCATTATATTTTCTTTATTAAAATAAACGGTCATTTCATTAATGCGATAAAAGATATTTTTATGCATTTTTAAATGTATTTCTCATATTTATGAAATAATTTTTTATATTTTATTAAAGGTTAATTTTGTTTATTATAAAAGTGCAAATGCATAATTAAAACTACATTAATTTGTGCAAATAATTTTTATTTAATTTTTTTCTTAATAATTAATTTAAGTTGAATTCTTTTAATTATTGTAGGAAATTTTTAATTGTAAATTCCAATAAAACTATTTAGTAGGAATTAGTTGTCAATGAACTTTTTTTTCACGGTTTTTTCTTAGTAATTCAGCAATATTTACTTTTTACTTCTTCGCTTTAAATTTTGTGAAAATTTTTTCAAATAAATAATGTTTTTCCAGCTCAACTTGCACGTTGTTCGAATTTGTAAAAATTCGAAATCATGCACTACATTAGGTGATATTATAATAACTATTTTTTCTTAATTCATTTCATTCAATCACATTTAATTAATTAATTCATTTAAATCAGTTTTGCATTAAAATATCATTGATAGTTTCTCAAAAAATGTATGAAATCAATCCATCTTTTATTTTTTTAACAATAAGAGTATTATGCAAATTTCCTCTACTTTATTTGTTAAAGATTTTTATCGTTTTTCATTTTGTAGAAAAATAATATTTGAATCAATTTAATGACATTATAAAGCCAGGAAATATTTGCATTGTTTTTTGGCTTTATTATCATTCAGTATTTGTTTTTTTTAAATGAATATTTAATTATTTTTTTTTAACTTTTAAATAATCTAATTTCAATCAATTAGGGTTCATTCTAACATATATCACTAATTCCCTTGTTTTTCGGATACCATTTATTCCATTTTTCAGCATTCATATTGTGACTTAAATGATATAATGAAATTATTAATAAGAACTTTTCAAACGATTTTTTTTCAATTGATCTCTTGCGAATGTGTTTAGTATATTGCTAATTAACCAGTTAAAGATAAAGGTTATTTTTATTTAGTCAATATCAAGGAATTATTGACTATCGTCAATAATAAAGAACCAATAAATTGCTAAATATTTATCCAATACAATTTTTATTTACGTTTAAAACGCTGAAAAAAATGTGTTTTGGAAGATGCCAATCTATAATTTATAAATAATTAAGTGTAATTCATTATATCAAAATTATTTTTTACTGATTAAAATCGGCTTAAATACATGAAACAAACTGAAAGCCATCACTCCTTCAATAAAAGATCATTATGCCGTTTTTGAACCAAAAATGCTAAGTTCGAGAATTTGGACTTTCGACTTTTGTTCGAATTCGTGTCCGGGGTTCGGAATTGGCCGTAATGGATACCGGATTCATGGTCAGTGACCTCGAAAACGCAAGGAAACTTGTTATGACAATAAAATTTTTCACTGACGCATTTTTCGGGCGCCCAAATCCAGTACCAACTCACATGTTATTATTTTAATTTGTTGAAGAAATTTAATTATTTGATATTATAATATTTGTTAAATTACCTATTTAGAATGGTTTTTCTTATTGAATTTCTTTTTATAAAACTTTTTGGTTATAATTTTATCCAAATTATATTTATATTTAAAATTTATGAATTAAATTCTTTTTTATTCGTTACTTTTTGGTTTTAATAATAATAAAAAAAAATTTTATGATTGCACAAGATAATGATGATCGTTTTGGATGTTTATTTAGTTCTTAAATGGTTTATTGAAAAATTATATTAAATTAATAAATTGAAAAAAAATAATTTAAAAAATTATATTGGAGAACATTGATCAAAAAATTCAATATATTCTTCTAGACGACATCTATCATATATTTGTTTGTTAATTAAATAAAAATACATTTAAAGAATTACAATTCAGGTTTGCTATTAATAAAACTCTCGTCAACACTTAAATAAATTAATATATATGAAGATTTTTAATAAAAATTGTATAATAAAATTAAATATAATTTTCATTAAAACCTTAAAAAATAAATTTAATAATGTAGAAATAGAAAAAATTAAGAAAATTTATTGAAAATAAGTCAGAAAAAATAAAAAAAGACAAATATAAAAATAATAATAAAGAAATTTCGCTCTAATTTGAAAATTTAGTAAATAGTTTTCTATTACAGCCGCTCACTAAGTTTTTAGAAGTCGCCATTGATACCTTTGTAGAGCTCATCAAGCTGTACAATAAAGCCGCTGGTACCGGCACGCTTAGCTTGGGTTGGCCATCAACAGGGTCGGGGGCGAGGCTGAGGGTCCTCCGGCAGATGTGCCCGACCCATGACGGGCTCCAAGTGAATGGATCGAGAACCGGACCCGGCCTGGGAGATAGCCCTTGAAAAATTAAATATTGAAGAAAAAATTGTTCTTAACCATGCAGGTCCGGGTCCGGATCTGGCACTTTTGATGCCCAGGAAGTGGTGCGATCGGCTTCCGGAAAATGACCAATCAATCACTGAGTTTTTTTTTGGATCGACCTAGCACCTTAACAACCGACTTAACAAAAAATCGGGAGCAAACAATAGATATTACTTGGAAAAAACAAATTATAAAAAATCAAAATGCTCATAGAATAAAAACGCAGTAATAGTTGTTAAAGAATATTTAAATCTATTATTCAAAAATGCTTTACATTATGTATGTTTTACTCATATTCACCTTATTGTCCCAGTCATTTTTCATGCCCCTACTACATTGTCATTGCACAATTTTGATAACGTTTTTTAAAATATTAATTTTTGAATTAAACTTTATAAAGTCCAAATCACAAGCCAAAATTGTAAAAATAATATATTTGAGAAAATATGCTTCTTACTCGTTAAAAACAAATAGTAAAACATAATCTTTCATCTTGCTGAATATGAAAATAAATTTGGCTTATAATAATTGAAATACTTTAAAATAGAGTATTTCCTATTTCTAACATTTAGTAATCACATTCTTAAAATGCATAAATCAATCAATTATTTATTTAATATCAATTTCAAAGAAACACGTGATCAAAAGCAAGGGAATTTTTAAAATTATTACTTCAAAAATTTTACATCGATTTGAAAACTCTGGTGATCGGCGAGATTGTAATATATTTCTTCAAAAACTTTCAAAATTATAAATTATCCATAATAAATAAAATAATTTAAAATGTAATTTAGCGATATTTTTACAAGTGTCACAAAAACAAGCAATAATTGAATAAATTAAAAACTAACAAGTTGATTATCTAAATTAATTTTGAGTATTGAAAAATAAATTTATAATTCCTTTAGAAATAACCTTAACAAAATTTAATGTATGATTTATCAAAATAGTTAGATTAATACAATTTTTACTTAATATTAATTATAATGGAATAAAAAATTATAAAGAGAACGAAGATGATAATTGTTATTAGAGATAAATTCAAATCGGATATTATTTGCATTTTGCAATGTAAAACAGTGACTTTGCAATAATAAATAATAACAATAGAGATAAAATATTCATAAAAGTTGAATTTTGAATTAATTTTATTTAATTAATATTTGGAAAATAAAATTCTATTTTATTATTTAATAAATTGTATGAGTACAATAAAAATAATTAATTTGCGTATCAAGTTATTCTGTCCAATGGTTCGACTTAAAAATTTAGAAAGAATCTCGACAAAAAAATAATTTAAAAAAATTCATTTTAGCGTTACATTCTTTCTAGTGAATTCCATACTATAACAAATGTTATACTCAATCAATAAAAATTGAAATTATAATTTGAATAAAATAATTAATTTTTAAAAACTGATGCAAATTAAAAAAAATAGCGATGTTGATGGAATTGTAACAATAGCTCAAACACTAAACTTTTTCACAATCAACAGCAATTTATTAAGCAATATTATCTGCCGCATGTGACTTTTAGAATGTGTCAAAAAGGATTAAGTTTGATCATTTATTTCTCAGCATATGATAAAGTATATCGGTACGGTAATTTTCACATTATCTGGAGCAGTACTAAAGTACAGGTACAGTAAAAACAATTTAATCTGATATTAAAAAATTGGTAATTTTATGAGTTAAAAAATAAAAATATAGATAGTGCACTTTGTTACAGCTTTTGGCCATGAAAGGCAAAAAACTTCTAATTTTGGGTCCAGTTTTAAAAAGTGGATTTTGATCATAATTTTAAGTCCACTATAAATGAATTTTTGTTTTTTAATACATTGTATTGAAAGGAAAAGACATTTGTATTTTAAATGAAATCATGGGTTGATTTAAAATATAATGATCAAAACTGTTTAGCTTAAAATTATTAGCATAAAAGGTTTTACCAAAGTAAAATAAAAATCATTTTCAAAAAGAAATTTATAACTAATTATGAAAAATACAATAAAATATTCCTTTTTAAAAAATAATTTAAAATAAAATATTTCAGATGACAAGCCTCATATTTCAATCAGAACCAGTTACAAACTCCACCAGTAGAAGAAATTTTGCACGGGAAAAATATCAGCAGTCGCGATCACAGAAAAAGACAAAATATTAAATTTTGGTTTCACTATTTTTATTTTATAAAGACAAAAACCAATATTTTAATAAAATTATAGCCTAACTTAAATATTAAATATTATAAAAGAAGAACAAGTGTTAATTTAATTTTGCATTGAAGGATACATGCTCTATTTAATATCTAGCGTGCTCTTTCAACAAACAGTCAGACGTAGTTCGTGTTTGTGCAAGAATTTAATTTTTTTTCATAAAATATAAAAATGCTTGATTTCAAAAATAATATAAATAAACAAACACATTTTTACAATATATGAACAACAAATAAACCTTTCATTTACAAAATTAATTAATTAATTATCTAATTTATTTAGTACATTAGAGTGGTGTGTAGGATTACCGGACAAGAAAACTTCCCTGTTAGGTTATTCTACGAATTAAAGATTTGTTTTTTCCAGTATACCGGATAATTAGTGTTCAGAATGTGACGACAAGAACAAAGGTTTTGATTGGAGTTACACGGGACCGGGATTTTTGACAAAAACCGGGACCGGGACTTACCGGGACTAGAAAAGTCGGGACCGGGACCGGGACCTCGATTTTCGTCCGGGACCGGGACCGCAAGAAAAGCCGGGACCGGGACCAATCGGGAATTTTCCCAAGAGAAAAATTTTTTGAAAAAATTTTAAAAATTTGAGTGCACTTTGTTACGAAAATTTCCTAAATTCAAAAATGTGCCCAGAAGATTTTTTAATTTTCTTTTGGGGAGGAATTCGAAGAATTTTCTATTTATTCTCTGGAAAGTTTTTAAAATTTTCATTTCGGGGGCGGGGGGGAATCTGGAATCTTGGCATTTTCTGGGTCCCAAAATTCTGGATTTTTTAATAAATTAACAATTTCTTAAATTTTTTGCTTTTAAATCGCTGTTTTGTGGCGCTGTTTTCTAAAGAACTTTTGGGAACATTGGTGAGGTGGCGGAAGGGTCCGGCGGTGCCGATAGGCGCCGCCGGAAAAATTTTGAAATTTTGAGTGAAATATGTTAACAGAATTTGTCAAAAAATGACCAATATTTGGTTAATTTGTTATTTTTTAGCCTGTATAAAAATTAAATAAAAATAAACTTGGAATATTTTATTTATTAATTAAAATTTCAATTACAAAAATGGTAAAGAAAATATAAAAAAGATTCTGTTCAAGTGGGGAATTGAAACCAGGCGACAAACAATGAAAGTCAGAAGGTTTAGCCACTAGACCACATAACGATGGGAAAAAAGGCAATAAATAAAATAAATAATTAATTTTTTTTTTCTCAAAGATTTCTCCCTCTCACCAGTTCCCTTCTCTTTTCTCACCCAGACCCCCATTCTTACCAGTGCTTATTTAGTCCCGCCGGGACCAGGACTGGCAGAACCGGGACCGGGATTTCTATTTTTTCAAAAACCGGGACCGGGACCTAAAAAACCGGGATTTCCCGACCCGGTCCCGTGCAACTCTAGTTTTGATGTCTGCAGTTCCAAAGTAATTCGACACCGTAGTTGTGTACAGCAAACAGAGTCAATATTGTTTTTGAATTTTTACATTTGGTCGTCGCTTAAAAATTTAAAGACTTATTGTTAGACACATTACGCAGGTAAATTATAATGTTTAATATAATTATGATTAATTAATAAAAGGAACAGTACGATAATTTATTTACTCAGTTTTTAATTTTTTAGTTACTTCTCGAAAACTATGTTTTAGAATAACCTTTTGTGCGATTAAATTTTTTTAGTTTTATAAGAAATGCTGTTTATTACTCTTTTAGCATACTTATTTTTGTTGGTACTTTAATTAATTGTTTATTTGTTATTTTTAATTTTATTTATGCTTATGTTTTATTATTTATTTTTAACGAATATCTCATTTGAAGTAATGTTAACAAAAAAGAAAAAATCAATAAAATATTAAAAATTTGAATTGTATCTTGCGCCGCGCCATTTGTAATTTACTACTTTATTTACACAATTAGATTTGATTTCATTAAATCATTGCAAAAAATGAAGTTCACAGATTTCATAAATTTAACATAATTACCTGGATATTTAATTTCATCTAATTTTTATAAATTATATAGTTATTTGGAATATTATATAACGGAAACTTTTAATTATATTTCTCGATTTTTATTAATAAAGATAACATAATTTAAAGTTTAAAATTACCTCACTTATCATTTATATATATTTATTTATACCTTTTGATGACATTACATTTATATTTTGCTATATGTTCCTTTATTATCAAATATAAGTTGTTGAACATGCTAATTTGGATTGAAGTGTTAAATGCCTTTAATTATCTTATCAAAATCTATGTATTTTATAATTTATTTATGATGCATCATTTTAATCGAATATACAAACTAGGGTTGAGCCCCGAGCCCTCGGGGGGCAAAAAGTCGGGGGCCGGGGACCTCGGGGGGCGACATGTCGGGGGTCGGGTCGGGGGGGAGCTCAATTGTCGGGGGTCGGGGACCCCGATCGGGTAGTGATCAACGAAATTTTTTAACGAAAAACTCAATTTTTATTTTTAAATGCTCGTAAATCTTCCTTTTTCTCACTTTAATCATCTGATTTCGTTAGCGCCAGCAAGAGTGAGTCCAAGCTAGGCTAGCCTTTAAACCAGGGGCTTCCATTTGTTCTTATTTATAAGAATTTCTAATTTTGGGGTAGCGACAAAAATTGTTCTGATTTCTTAAATATATTTATGATCTCACTATTTTTCAAGAAATTTTAAGGTCTGCCACAAAATTTTTTTGATCTTTTGGTCCCGAATGTACTGAAATTTGTCCTTATTTCTAAGATTTTCTTATTTTCAGGCTTCACCTAAACTTTCATTTTTTCAGATTAATGTTTTATCTCGCTGATTTTTGAGAAAAAAAACTTTAAAATGGCCATTTTTATGTATCCGTGATGCGCGACCGCGGGATTTTTCCATGCGCGCCCCACCCCTGATCGGCACCGCCGGTTCGCAAAAGCTTATTTCTTCTTAAAAATTTGGCTCAAAATCGCGCAAAAATTGGTCATTTTTGGTGAAAATCTGTGGGCAAAATGAACTCAAATTTTCAAAAAATTCTCCCGGCGGCGCCTATCGGCACCGCCGGCCCTATAATTTGATAGCATTTTGATCAAATAAATTGTAAAATTTACTGATTTGAAAAATGTTGCTAATTTTTATTATTTTGACCCTAAAATCTTATTTTACGGCCTTGATGTTCATATTTTTAAAATTAATTAACGATCGGCACCATGGTTTTGGAGGACCGGTGGTGCCGATAGGCACCGCCGCAAAATTTTTCGTAATTTTTAATGAATTTTATTAAGAAAATTTGTTCAAAATCTCAAAAATTTTCAATATTTTCCCCCTTCTTGGATGAATTAACTTTTAAATTTTTAAAACTCTCGGAGTCCCCAATCCCCCGAAATAGTGTCGGGGGGTCGGGGGGCAAAAAGTCGGGGGTCGGGGACCTCGGGGGACGACATGTCGGGGGTCGGGTCGGGGGATTGGTCCAAAAAACGTCTCGGGTCGGGTCGGGGGCCGGGGGGCTCGGGGTCGGGGCTTAACCCTAATACAAACTATAAAAAATGTTTTGGTATTCTATTCATTTACAATTTTATTTTAAAGATTGCGTCATTATTTAATAGAATATATAAACTAAAAATAATAAAAAATGTAACATTTAACATGCCAGTGAGAAATCCAATGCTAGTTCGTGACCAGAAAAAACGTCAGCGGAAAAGGCGTCAGTAGAAAATACGTCAGTGATACAAATATTCTATATTAAAGTTCTGTAACATTAAGTATTGTAGTATAAAAGTAAAAGTCTATAAGAAGATCGCTCTGAATTCCAAAACCCGGACCCCAACTCGAACAAAAAGTCGATAAGTCAAAATTTTTGAACCTTTCTTAAATAAATTTAAAAAAAAGATAATTCAGAAAATTAAGTTTTTCATCTTCTAATAAAATTTAATAATTAAAAATTAAATTAACACAATTTTAGTGCAATGCAAAGACTAAAAAATTTATTATTTAAACAACTAAAATAGATTTATTGGACAGTCATTGTTGCAATATGATTGCTCGTCTTAGGATAGGTAATTATTTTAACTTTTATTTAAATGAATTCAATTTTTATTAATAATTTCTTTTATAGGTTCTTATTTTGCTTGCAGAAGAAAGTGTCATAGAAATTGTTGATCATAAACAAATAATTTTTTAAAATTCATTAATTATTGCTAATAATCATTTAATATTTATGAGCCTCCTCATCTCTCTGTTTTAATTAATGGAATGTTAAATTTTATCGGTTGTTTTTGCAATTGCAAACCAAAAATTTATCAAGATTTTCGGTAGTGAAGCTCACTGTTGTCCCACTCGTGCATCCATTCAGATTTGGATTTAATTTTAGGAATAAAAAATATTTTTTCCTAAGAGATATTCAAATCGGAAAATAATTGACGAAAATGGCAAAATATGCAAAATCAGAAAATAGATATAAAAAATGGAAAATATTCATGAAATATGCATAAAAAACCCAACATATTCAAAAATATGCAAATAAAAAGCCCTGACTTTTATACGCAAATACAAAAAAGAAGATGTTTTTCCTACTAAATAGACTACGTAGAATCCAGGAAAAAACATATGCAATTGCATATTTTTGACATCCCTGGTAATTATTTAATATCTATCACAAATTTGTTTTGTTTAATTACGCGTTTTATTGCATTTGTTTTACCATATTTTTCATTTTGGATTATCTTTATTTGACAATTTAAATTTTAGAACATTTCTTAATTCTAAGTGCACATTTTCACCTAAATTTGGTTGACAGTTTTTAGTTTCTTTTAACAGTCACTTTTTAACATTATCTTTATATTTACAATTTTAATCATTTTAGATTATAGATCTTAGTTTAATTTTTCTCAAAGTTTTCAATGATAATTTAATTTTCAAATTAAATATTGATCCAAGTCTCAAAGTTTTAAAAAACAAAAAATTTTAATTTAATTAATTAATAATTCGGCTTTAATTTTTTCGATCTATTTTATATGAAACGAAATAGTTTTCATTTTATTTATAAATTGATTTAATGAGTTGTTTTACTGACATTATTATCTTTATATTTACAATTTTAATCATTTTAAATTATTTCAATACCTACTTCATATATTATTAATTTGATTTCAAAACATTGCTTTAATTTTTGTAATTTTTTATTTCTTTTTATTTTATTGGGTTTTATTTTACAATTAATTTGTTTTTTATATAAAATCAAAGATTTCATAAAAGTAAGTTTGTCCAACGCGTTGCATGTAATCATGCACCTGCCACTCGCAGACTGCAGTCTTCTAAGGTTAACTTTAATATGTTTTAATTTACATGCTTTATATATCAATCAACCAAATCATCAAAATAAAGTATTTTTACTTTTATAGAATTATCATTTTTTAAATTAAAATTTTCGATTGCTTTTCTAGCTATTTTATATAGGTCAATTTTATAATTTTATTCATCTTGTTTTTTCATCTACCCCAATTCATGAGTCATGTGAGGATTAAGTGACTTATTCCATATTTGAGTTAAAGCATTTTATTGAATTTTCTGCGAAAGCATGAGAAACATTAGACCGTACTGTTTTTTTTTGTTAATGTTTAATGTCAAAATTTTAATATTCACTATCACAATATATGTGAATGAAATCATAAGTAATTGAAAAAGTACTTATTTAAGGAATTAACATAATAAAGTTATTTAAAACATTAATTGCATAAAATTATTAAATAGGAAAAATAATTAGTACTTATGTGAAAGAATGCGTAATTAAATTTTGGTTGAAGTTAAAAAATCCATTTCAATAGTCAAAAACGGTGCTAGGTCGTTATTTAAAAATCATCATTATGATTTTATGAAAAATTATTTATACCTTAGCTTAAAACAATAAAATCTTAATTTTTTTTTTTTAGCATTTTTCGTGCCAAATTTTTAAAAAATAGTGAGACCTTACCCATCATTCCGGAGAGCGGATTTGAGCCAAAAGATAGTCAGAGTAACATTGCAATAAAATATTTTGAATGGTTAATGTACAGGGACGGAGTTAAAGCGAGACACGCCGCAAATGGGGGAGAAATTATGATTTTTGGAGATAAAAAATTAAAAATCGATTGCATAATTGGGGCGCAAAAGAGAATAATTGAATTTCAGGTGGGAAATAAAAAAAATTAAAAAAATATTTAAATTTTATAGGGGTGCGCATTTCATGGTTGTAAAAAATGTTATATGGGATATATGATACAGGCAAATGGATTTACAGCAGAACAAAATTACGATAGGACACAAAATAAAATGGAAAGATTAAGAATTGCTGGGAAAAGGATGGGGTATGCTGTAGAGGAAGTTTGGGTAGGCATTATCCAAAATAACAAATAAAATTAACTAAATTTTCAGGAATGCGAGGTTAGAAAAAAGTTAAATAAAAGAAGTGAAATTTATGATGCGGAAATGGCAAAATTTTTTAATAATTTACCGGAAATTGGACCAATTAACCCGAGAAATGGCTTTGCGGGGGGCCGTACCGGTGTGTTTAATCGATTTTCTGGTTTAATGATTAATTTTAGGCCCATTATGTCTATTTGCTGAGGCTTCTGAAAATATGGAAATTTCGATTTATGATATTGTTAGTCTTTACCCTTGGGTGAATTATTCCACCCCCTATCCGATTGGCATCCCAAAAATAGTCATTCCTAAACAATATATAGTAAAATGGTAATTTTTCGATAAAAAAATACAGAATTAAGTGTATTTTTAGGACAACCCCTGATGATATTCCTTATGAGGGTCTTTTGAAAGTACGAGTGATCCCTCCAAAAAATCAATTCCTTCCCATTTTACCGTTTCATACTGTAGGTTACGATTCCTTTTTAAATTTTATTATCCTTTTAGGACGACTTATTATTATTCATAAATTGTTCTTCGTGTGCAAAAAAGGCCAAATCCGACTTTATCTACGCAAAAAATACCAAAAATTACTTATTTATTTTCATTTTTTAAAACTTACATCATGCACGAAGATGCAATCGTTGTCGATAATCTCATTACATCTATCCCATTTGGTGTTTCCTCATCTTTTGTTATTTCAATAAATATTTTTCTCAGTTTTAATAAAGCGTTCATTAAAATATCCGTATCGTTTGAGCAATATTCATCCAATTTTTCTTCTAAAATATTTTTCCTAATTTTATGGTCTTTCAAAAAGTTTTTTACCTAATATAAACACATTATGATAATTTGCATAATACCATTTTTTAAATTTCTCATATTCTTCTTCGCTCATTTCATCAGGGAAATAATCCTCAAAAGGAGGGAGGGTACTCAAAATTATGCCTAAAAATGTATATTTCTATTATTTTTGTACTTTTTTTACCGTAATTTTCTTCTTTGTTAAATTGGTGGGGAAAGTACATTTTTGATTCACAATCCAATCCAAATGTTTTTGGTAAATGAGCTAATTTATTCTGCATTAAAAGCCAACTGTCCCGAAAATGAATTTTCGGGAATTTTTCCCCTCTTTTAAATTTTAATTCGTAAATTTTTAAATCCGCTATCGTTAATTCCGGCTGTTTATATCCCAAATTAGCAAGTTCCCTCAAAACGAAATGTGAATCATAACGCCCTAAATAAAATTTTAGCTTTTTTAAATTATTTTTAATCCTTACCGCTAAAATGTGCATACGCATACGTTTCATATTTTTCAAAACTAATAATCCATTTAACAAAAGAGTTTAACGGGTCAACTCCATCCTTACTACACCATTTTAAATGTCGTGGGCCATCACCGCAAATTTCACAATTTTTAATCTCCCCCTCACATAATGAACAGGTAAATCTCGCACTAATAAAATTTGGCTTATGAATAGTTTCCTTTTTTGGCAAATTTTCATTCAAAATCGTATTCGTCTAAATAAAAAATCATTTTTAACGCCCCCAAATTTTTTAAATTACCGTGCACTCCAGATCATAGGCAACTATCCTATATGGAGCCATATTTTTGATTCTCAATTTCTGCATAAAACACATCTTTTTAGGGTCATGAAATAAGTAACATTTTTTGCAATGTTTTTGTTCTAAAATTTTACTCTTAAGCTCTTTTTATTAAATTTATTTAAAAACCTACCACAATTATGTTCGGTATCTGTCCTAAATTCTCCTTGGCATTTTTTACATTTTTGATATAAGCTACATATTTTCTTTTTGTGGAACTCAAAACAATTCTCATTAAAAAACGCTCTGTTACAATTATCACAGTTATATGTTTTTCTTTCCGGGGGGCAGGGGAAACCAAAGCCTTAAAATTTCCAATAAAAGATCACTTTTTTATTTTTACCTATTCTACAACATTTTCTACATCTTTCCTCACATTCCAGGCTGTGTTTTTCCTCTACGTGATAAGTTGTTTCACAGCTAATGCAATATTTATGTTTAATAGGGAAAAATTGTCCAATACTTTTAACTCCTAAAAAAAATGTTTTAACTACCATAAAATTAAAAAAACCCACCATCCCAATGATTTTTTTCGTGAAAAATGCACACATTATATTTACGAGGGCCATTCCCCTTGAAAACCGGACGAAGTCCTACATCTCTTGAAAAGGCAACAATTCGAAATTTCCCAGGAAAATTTGAATCCTAAAAATTTATTATTAAATTATTTTCTCCTTAATCCTTAAATTTAAAGATTTTTTACCTACCCAATAATCCTGAACAATTTGTAAATGTTCTAATCCGTATGATTTTTCTTTCATATTAATTTTAACATCCGTAATTAATTGCTTAACCGTTTCCCATTGCCTCTGTTCATTCTTCATAATTTTCCTAAATTGGTTCATTGAAATTTTTTCTTCGTCATTTTTATCGATTAATTGGTAAAAACGGCTTAAAACCAGCGCATAAAATAAGCCTAAAATTTTTGGTTAACAATTATTTTTTTTTTTTAACTTACAAAAACTGTCCGAATTTTTAATTTTTATTCTCCCCAATTCTTTAATTTCACAATAATCCATAGGATTAAACCCTAAAATAATTATAAATATTAATATTTTTTAATTTTAAAAACGTGAAGAGAATTTTATTTTTAATTAAATTATTTTACCTGTTCCTGTTGGTGTACTGTAAGTCGTTACGATGCATGAGATCGGCTCATTCAATAAATCATATTCGCTGTACGATTGGTTTATCCTAAATATTTCATGCAGAACAGTGTCAGCCGTATTTTGTTTTGGATCCCGGGCCGGCAAAAGAATTGGATCGTTAAGAACCTCACAAAACAAATCAATTGAAATTCTCTGTATTTTCCACCCCTTTCTTTTTTTTAGCATTGATTTTTTAATTAATTTTTCAATTATTTTTTTAAATTTTTCTGAGTTTTCTTTTTTATTTCCATTTTTAGGGTTTTTAAAAATAAATCTCGTTATGTTTTCATAAATCCCGTAATCGGGCATACTTTTTTCAGTTGATGATAATTCAACATAATTGTTTTCGTGTAAATTTATTTCACTGATATTTTTTTTAAAGTAGTTTTTTACATTTCTTTCTTTTCTTTTTTCAGGAGGGATGGTCAGGAACTTTTTTTGGACCTGTGCCATTTTTTATTGGTTAATTATTTTTTGTCGATAAAATAATGTAAATAATCTTTTGATGATAATTTTTGTTTTTAATTGCCAAAAATTTGCAACGCAATTTATTTTTTCTCGGATAGAGTGAATTAATTTTACGCAATTGCGGCTTTTATAATGGCCGCGAAGGGCCCATGTGACAGGCGGATGCCTGGCACGGGACTGCCAGGTT
This sequence comes from Heterodera schachtii, assembly GCA_023374025.1. Classification (NCBI taxonomy): domain Eukaryota; kingdom Metazoa; phylum Nematoda; class Chromadorea; order Rhabditida; family Heteroderidae; genus Heterodera; species Heterodera schachtii. The sequence continues at coordinate 616,610 of SIJG01000069.1, read as the reverse complement.
CAGCAGTTTGCTGCATTTTTCCTCGGCAAATGAGCATTTTTCATTGACAGCTGAGACCGATTGCGAAATAATTCATCACATGACCAGTCACGTGGTGTTTTTTTAGTTACAAAAATGCGCATTTTGGTCTATCAATCATTATAAGTGACAGCTGAGCCAGCACCGCTGGCTCTTTATGAAATAAATAGGTCAAAAGACGCGCCAATTTTGAATTTTGAATAAAAAGAAAAACTGAATTTACAGTGAACTCAACCCCCTAAAAATCCCTTACTTTTTTTCGTTATTTTTCATAATTTATATGTTCTTTTATTACAATAAATTTTTTCGTCAGTCTGATTTAAAGCGGAAATAAAAAACTATAACATTTAAATTTCTGTTTATTTTTACTGCAACAGAAATTATTATTTATTAGTCCGATTTATTCGGAGATAAACTCCCTCATTTCTATTTCCATTCCTTTTCATTTTCTTTCTCTCGTTCTCAAAAAAGGTCAGAATTTAAAAGCTGTTATTAAATCCTTGATATTTATTTATTAACTAATGTTAAATTTATCCTTGATTTCAAACTATTTGTTTAACAAATTTTTCCGCCAAAATGTTCGCTTATCCAGTCATCGTTTTTTTTTAATCATACTAATTTTTCAACACTCTTTCTCCATTTTTTGACCTTTTTGAATTAAACAACACGACAATTATATTTGTCCAGGATTTAAGCCAGGGCTGGCAGATGAAAATTTTCAAAAGCCTCATTTGGCATGCAAAAAACCACATTTTGGGTTAAAAAAGCCTCATTTTACAAATTTATTCAAAAACCACATTTAAAATGTTCATATGTTATATTTTTGATTGTCCATGACGAATTTGAGCATTTTTTTTTTTGCTAAAAATAAGTTTTTTTTGTGAAATTCTGAGCACGAAAATCGAAATTGATTTTTTTTTGTAACTCTTTTCCAAAAAACTTTTGGAGAACAATGGGGGCCGACGGTGCCGACAGGCGCCGCCGAGAAAAATTAAGAATTTTGACAATATTTTTAGCGTATTTTCATTAAAAAAATTCTTTATTCTGCGGTTTTTCTCAAAAAACCACAAAAAGCCTCATTTTAAAAATTTAACCTCATTGATCTACCAAAAAAACCACAAAATGAGGCTAAAGCCTCAGATCTGGCAGCCATGATTTAAGCAATTTATAATTCTTTATTTTCAAATTTCAGCAAAACAAAAATTTTTTCTTTGATATTTTCGGAATGACTTCATCATTTGTTTAAATTTTTACTCCTGATATTATTTTTTCTCTTGGAAAAAATCTAATCGCTGAAATTTTTTCCTTGTACATATACTCACTTTCCTCTATAATTTTTCAAAAAAAGTTTAAACAAATTTTCTCTTCAGTTTTTTCAATAATTCTTTTGGGCAAAAATTCGCTTGTTCCATTTCATTGTATGTTAATATTAAAGGGAAGATTTTTTCGCTTTTATCTTTTTAATCATGTTTTAACGACAGTTTTCCGTATTTTACCCCCTTTTTCACGAATTTAGGAAAAAATCTGTTGTTTTTTAGTGGTAAAAAGTATTATTTTATCTTCCGTTATTTGGTTTATTAGACAAAATAATGCGCGAAATTTTAATAGCTTCCCCACATTTTTCATTTATGTCCCTTTGGCAGCTTCCTTAGGTGATAAAATTTTTGAATTAATATGCAATCTTAGTAAAAAATTTTGGTTACTGTATAATTTAAGGAACAAAAATAAATAAAATCCGAGCATTTTTGTTTATAATTTTATTTTCCAAAGATTCACACCATTTTCCCAATATTCGTTTTGCATTTTTTCGCGCAGTCTCACTATTTTATGTTCCACTTTTGAATTAACTTTTCTAAAATAAATAATTATTTTTCTAAAATACCGAGTTTTTAATTGTTAATTGATCAGATGCATAAATTCAGATATAGAATGATATCAAAAGAATTTATTACCGATAATTAAAAAAAAGGCATTTGCGCGCTTTCAATGTCTTTTATTTTCCCGCACCAAAAATTACCGCATGACAAATCAACCGATCATTTTTCTAAACTTTTTTTAAATTCATAATTTTATATGCATTTCAATTCACAAATAGATAATTTCCGTTGATATCTATTTGTTGGGGGGACTACAAAAAAAAAACGGCTGAACACTCGCGCAGTGGCGCAAAACATACACGAGAATACCAAATGGGCTGGGGATTTTGCATTACAATTAATGGCCGGGGATCCTTTTACAATTTAATCGCTTTTCCTTGTTTTCTCGCGCATATTTTTTTTACTCTTTTTCTCTAATTCTCTTCTCTCTCCTATAATGAATGCGCATCTCTCTGCCCAGGGGGGGGACAAGATTTTTACCCCAATACTACTTATATATAAGAAAATTAAAAAAAAAATTGGGAATTAATAATGTTAAAAATTGTATTTATTTTAATTGCCAATTACAAATATTTTATTATTTTATCAGAAGCTCTGTTTTATATTTATTTCATTTAAATTCTTGTTCTCTGATTATGCCATCCATTCCAGCTTGGTTAAAATATAATTTTGCATATTTTTAATTTTTTTGTTCTGCTTTTTTTTCCTCCAATTAAAATTTCCTTAATTAATCGACAGACTAATTGTTTATTTCATTGAATGACTTCTTTTATCACATATTTAATTTAAGATAATTAATTTTGCTTTATTTCTTTATTATATGATGCAATTAATTCCTGGTGTTTTTTAGTTCCAATTCACATAAACAAAATAATTTTAATTTTACTTTAGATCTTAAAAAGGTTTTTTTAAAGACAGATATTTCTTTTCTTATTTGTTTTAATAAAAATATATTCAACAATTCATGCCGCAGCTGTTGCCAATTCATTTTCAAGAAAAATTCGTAAATGCCTTTATCGGACATTTGGTATTTTTTTTCAAAAATTTTAAATATAATTTATTTTTGAATTGGTTTTTTAAATGTTTTTATGTATAATATTTCAATACTTACACATAATTTAATTATCACGGGCGGCCATTTCAGTTTGCTGATGCCTCATTTTCAGCATAAATATAATTTACATTTTAGAAAATAATTTATATTAATTTTTATTTATATTACATTTTGAAATCTTTCAAATTAAATTTTCTTTCTTGTTGATGAAAATGGAATAAAACCGCCTAAAACACAGCTCAAGGGTCGACTTTTTTGAATTTAAGAATATATCGTTTATTGTTTTTGAATTTTATAAGATTAATTTTTCATTAGTTCCGATATACTTTTATATAATTAAATTTATTATTTATTTTAAAAAGAAGGAAGTTGTCATTAATCATTTATTTTTTTTCAAGCAATTTAAAATTTTGTCTCATTTTATTTCGTTATAAGTTTTGTTGAGTCAAATATAATTAAAAATGTAAAATAAACATCTAAATTTGTTTTTTCTTTCTTGTCAAAGATTAATGATCAGATTTATAAATAGAATTTTGATATTTTTAATATTTTCGGCATAATTTTTTGTCTTTTTAAAAATAATTTAAAAGGATTCAGCAAAGTTAAAAAGATATTTATAAATTATTCATTTGATGTAATAAATTCATTTATTTTTTCTATCAGGTGGACAATTTAACCAATTATTTGTTTTTCATAAATATTATAAAAAGATTAGAACCCATGGTCAATAATTAGTATTATTCATAATATTTGTTGTTCATATCTTAATAAAAATGTATTTAGGATTAAAATATAATAAAATTATAGAAGGCTTTAAATGTTTTAATTAATGATATTCTAACAATTAAAAAATCTTTACAAATGTAATTGATTGGTTTAAAAAGTTAAAGATTTATTTTTTTTAGAAAAAAGTATTAAGATTTTTTATTTGCCGTTGTCATTAATTTTATTTCAATTTTAATAATTTATTCATATTTTTTGTTAATAAAAAATCATTGCCTTGCCAATCATCCATTTGTTTTCTTAAATGGTGAAGGATGAGGATTTTCAACAAAAGATATAAATAAAACAAATGAATTCTATTCATTTTATTTATATTATTTATTGGGTTTTTCACTTTTTAAGTAAATTTATTTATTTAAGTTATTTTCAATTTATATACACTATTTTTTTTATCAATTAATATAAATTTATTTTTTTTAACGATAATTATTTAAATATTTTCCAGAATTATTAGATTGAAGGTTTCATATTTATTTAAATTAAAGTTTTAAGTGATTTAGTAAAAAATATTTTTAGCTCATTCCTTTGATATATATACATTTTATAATTTGTTCGTATTTAAAATAATAACTTAATTTTTCTGTATTATTATATTTTAAAATCTTTCTTCAATCATTATTTAATTATTTATAATACAAATATAAATATATAATATTTTCAATGTTTAACTACTAATTTAATTGTATTTTCTTATAATTCTATTAAGTATTTTTTTATTGATAATTGTATTGGTCTATAAATGGTCAAAAAATTAGGGCTTCGAATGAGCTTCTATTATTTAGCATTTATCAAATCAGTGGTAATAAATTAATCCGCATTAAAACATATTTAATTTTTTGAATTCAATTACTTAATATATGCTTTCGCTTCTTCAGTTCTCGATTCTTAGTAGGGTTAGTATTTTTGGTTTTTGCCTATTTTTTCCTGGTTCCTATTGGCCTGAAACGAACGCAAACAAATTTTTTTTGGGGGGCTGTTCAGCTCTGTTTTGACGTTTTTCCCAAAATTTATAACAAAAATTCAATAAAAACGAAAATACATCCCTAGGGTAGACATTATGGAAATTTAAGAAAAAATATACCCATTAGAATCGATTCTAAATTATTTGCAAAAATACACAGCTTAAGAAATGAAAAAAGTTCTCAAGAATTCATCTCTTAAAATTATTTATTTATTTATTTATTTTTTGAAAAGAATTTTTGAGTTTAAAGAATTTATCGATAAATAATTTGGCTTAATTTTAATTTTATTTAATTGATTTTGTTATTTGTATTTTTTAATTTTTAATACCTATTTTGGGGTTTTTTGGAGCCTAAAGCTTATCAATTTTTGCAGTTTTTAGAGCTTAAAAATATAAATAAGCCCTAATTATTAAATAATTTCATGTCTACATATAATTTTTGGTCAATAGCAATTCGTAAGATTGACAATTTTGTACAAAAATTTGATTTTGTATTTTTTATTTATTATTTTTTTTTTAATTTTTTTATAATATTTTTATTTTATTATTTCGTCATTTAAATAATCATTTGATAATTCTTAGTTGAATTTGTCTATGGAGTTTTTTTTATTTCCAATATTCAAAAAAATGATTATAATTTTCCTTTTTCAGTGCTTTGATAGGCTCCCGGAAAGTGCGTCAGTGACAAAAAAACAAGTTCTTCGTGACTCTGACATTCATCATACGGTTAATTACAAAACCCCGGACAAGATTTGAATAAAAAAGTCGAAAGTCCAAATTTTCGAGTTTAACATTTTTGATTCAAAAATTTCAATAAACCATTTTTTGTTTATTTCCATTTCTACCAAAAATAATAATGCTTGGATAAAAATTAAAAGAATTTATTCATATTTTACAGTTTGAGTTTTCGAGTTAAATTCTATTATAAATAAGATGTTGTTTTTTAAGTTTATATTTATTTAAGCAATATAAAAGGCATACTTAATAATGATCTTAGCCTCGCGTTATTTTATAGATAAATATTGGTTGAAAACAAATAATTATTAGGATTTCATTAACCAATTTAATAGAATATTTTCTTTATGCCTATAAAATTATATTTTCTAAAATTGTAATTTCTGCTTAAAATCTTTGTCCAATTCACATTTTTGTATTAAATTTGTTTTTTCCATTTAAATTATTTTCATTTATTTTTCAATTTTTTTATTAGTTCATTTTTCTTCTGATTTCTAAAATATTTAAAAAAAGATTATATTTTAGTTGAGATTTTGTATTATTTTTATATTTGAAATATTATTTGACGTTGATGAATTAATTTGCCCCAAGATTATTTATTTTCGAGTTGTCAATTTTTTGTTATTCTTATTTCTTATTAAAATTACTTTAAAATAAAATAAAATATAACAAAAACATGGAATGAAAATTTTCCGAAAAATGTTCCTTAAAACAAATTTAGTTGGTTTTAATATTAAATAAATAATACTTGTTATTCAATCAATTGTATATATAAATTCTATATATTTATTTTCATTGGTTATTTTTTCTTTTAATCCAATAATTTAAAAAATGTTTTTTAAAATTTAATTTAGTTGAATTATTATTTTGTTTTTATCTTATGAAGATTTAACAATTATAGTATTTTCGAATAAATTATTAATTCATGAAGAATTTAATTTCAAATATAAATAATTTTTTATTATTAATACAAAAAATTTTTTTAATTAATTTATAACAGGTAAATGAACCCAAAAAACATTTTTTTTTTTTGCCTTCTGAATTGTAATTTTATTTCATTGCTCTAATCTGTTTTTGAAATTATTTTTTTAGCTAAATTTATAATTACAAATTTATAATTTTATCTATTAGTAATTATTTTTTTATTATTTTTTAAATTATTTTTTGAAGTTCAGAAGTCTTGTGCATTTTAGGCGGATGGTGGATATTTTTATGTTTTCATTAAAGCTCGACATTTTGAAAAAAGCCTGGACCTGGGTCTGGACCTGGATTCTATGTTGGACCTGCACTTGGATTTCCTGGACAAAAATCCAAGTCCAGGAAAAATCCAGGCTCCTTGTGACCTGGATCCAGGTCTTATCCTGAATTTTCTGAAATTTGTTTTGAAAAGCAAACAAATGTTGGAAAAAAATCAATTAATTGACTTTAAAAAATATAGGTCACTTGAAATAATAAATTCTAAAATTTTGTGCAGGAAATCTAGGTTTTTTCGTATTTTGCCTGGACCTGGATTTTTTCACCTTTGGTCTGGACTTGGATTTCCTAGACAAAAATCCAGGAAAACCCAGATCCAGGAAAAATCCAGGTTGCCGAAAAATGGCCTGGACCTGGACCTGGGTCCAGGAAAAATCCAGGCCTGGACCCTGGGCCAGGTCGAGCTCTAGTTTTCATATAATAGTTTTTATATTGCAAAAAGACCAAAAAGAGAAATCTTTTCAATTTTTTCAGGTTTTTATACAATGGTCCTTTTATTTATTATTTGATTTTTGGTATATATATTTTTGTTAAAATCTTTTCTTAATTAAGTATAAGCTGGTTCGTGAGATGAAAATGAACATTGATTATGAAATTATTTTATTTGCACTTTTAATATTGCACCTCTTAATGTTTTATTTTTTGCATTAAAAAATTGTTGGCCCAGAAAAGTCAAAATTTTTTGGAAATTCATTCTACTTTTTAATCAATTGTAATTTATGTTTATCACAATTATTTCGATATTAGTATCTTTTATTCTTTATCGTATATATATTATTAGTATATAAATTTATCAGTTTTTGCTTGTTTTAGAATATTATCCAAAATTATCTGTTAAAGTCTCAAAAATTTCATGAAAAAAATTAAAGTTTTTATTCAACTGTTGCACATAAGAATAAAAATTGATTATATTCAGACCATCCTTTAATTTGGTCTTTTAGGACCTTATTTTTCATTTTCCATCTTTCATATGCATAAAATTTTACCAATAATCTTTATTTTGTTTCAAAATACACTTAATTAATTATTTGTATTAATAATTGTTTTTATTAATTCTTTTCTTTAGTATTTTTCACGCTTATCCGTTAAGTATTTTCTGTATTATTTTTTACAAAAGTATTTATACTTTATTAATTTTCATATATAACATTGATTTTTAAATTTTATTGAATATTTATGTCGTCGTCAAATATCATGGCTAGGATATTAGTATTGCCAATGATGGTGTTCTCCAAACATATGCTTGGTGTTTTTAATTATTTTATTGATTTAAATAATTTATTGCTAATTTTAATTTTAGTAATTTTTATGGAAGCGTTTCTTTAATTGCAAGTTTTTTTGATATTTTACGCTCTTAATTTTATGTGGTTATTTATTTCTAAGAATAAATATTTTTTGCGTAAGTTGGTCTGTATTTATTTTAATTATTCAAATTTTGCAAAATAGTCAAATTAAGTTTATTTACTAAAATTATATTATGTCTTCTCACATATCAGTAGATAATTTTTAATTTCCATCTTACAAACTGCTCAATCTACCTTCATTTTTCAAAAAAAAAAACTCAAAAATTAAGTTGTTTTTTTTGTAAATTTAATATTTATTCTGATATTCTTTTAATAAATTCATATAACTTTTAGTTTAATATAATTGTGGAGTATTTTATTAAAATTAATTAATTATATAAATTGCTATTTTATTAGTTTGAACATATTCGAAGATAAAATAACAAGAACATTAATTCTTTACGATTGCCGTCAAAATAATTGAATAATAATAATAATAATAATAAATCTTCAATCTTGGTTTTAAGTTTTAAAGTAATTCATTTAATAGTAATGCTATTATCCATATTAAAACAATCGTTTTTTCAATATTAATTATCACTTTTAATCAGCCATACTTTATTCAAGTCATAATAAAATTAAATCCATGAATTTTCTCTTTTTTAATAAAAAAAACTGTTCCCTGACGCGAGGCAAGTACGACCCTGATGGACTTAAAATAAAATTAGTTGAAAAGCAAAATTGTGGATTAAGATGGATATCTTTTAGCGATTTTAAATAAGAATAAGTAAAAATAATAATTTGAAAAATATCAAAAAAGTACCGATAAAAATTCTTTACCTTTTATAAACCTTAAAAATGAATATCATATAATATTGCTTTATTATAAAGCAATTTCATGATCTCTTCTCCGGAGTATCAAACTAGACCCTTTGAACATAATGATACTCAAAATGATATGTAAATTTAATAAAAAAAGAAGGTAGAATTATTCAACTTAAAATATATTAATCAACTAAAAAAATTCATTTTATAAGATAATTATTTAAAGCAATCATAATTTTTAAATATTGAATTCTGTATAACCTTAATATAAATTATAAAATACTTAAATATTTAAAATTAATTTATAAAAATTTATATTTTAATATATTTTTTCAAATATATAAAAACATTAACTATATAATATATAATTATAAATGAATATTAAATTAAGTATTTGAAAGCAAATTTATTTTATTTAACTTCATTATAATTTAAATTGTTTTAAATAAAATTGGCAATTGTATTATAATTTAAACTTTTTTATTAATTGTATAATTAATTAATTACAATCACTAGTTTATTCAAACTATAAAAAATGAATATTTAATACTACACATATTTTGTGAAGAATTCAAAGAAAATAAACACTAAAAATATAAGTGAAAGCAAAAAATAATGAAGAAAAGCCTAAATAATCAAAATAATAAATTAAAAAACAAAATAATTAAAAAATGTTTTCTAACGGCCAAATTATAATGGACACAATTTTACAAATGGATATTTGAAGAAAATTGAAAAAACCCGGGAATTTTTGGCTGCGAAAACCGGGGAAAAACCGGGACTGGTCCCGGTCCCGGTCAAAACCGGGACTTCGGTACTCAGCTGTACTCAGTTGTCCATGTTTTGGTCCCGGTCCGCTCTACTCTAAAATGTGGTTAAGTGATTGTTCTCAAAAAAAAAAAAAAATACAACAAATAATAATTCTCAATTGTTAATTTCAAACCTCTTATGAATATAACTTTGTTGAAAGAAAATTCACTATTTTTCTAAGAATGTCCAAAAATAAAAATTTTAATTTTTATGCCAATTTCCTTTCAATTTTAATTTTGAAGATCTTATTAATTATATTAAATTTCGTAATTCGAAGTTCTCTTTTTTGTTTCTATTTGCGAATTTTAATTTTTTGTTCACATTAGCATTTTAAAAAATAGACATTTATTTTACTTAGTAAAAATAGTTCCGAAACAATAACTTTTTACTGATTAAATAATTAATTACAAATAAACTTCATAAAAAAATTCTTTTAAAAGTGTTAATTAATCGTTGATTTATGATTTTAAATAATACCTAATATAAAGTATTTGCTAATGGATTTGAAACTGTTTTCGGCTTCGGGACATGAGATATAATAAAATAAAATTTATTAAGAAAAATAATACTTGAAAAAAATAATTTTAATGAACAATAAAAAACGCATATAAATAAAAAAAATTCCTAAATGTTAAAAAAAGAAAATTACAAGAAAAAAGGACTTCCCAGCCATGCACAAAAATGTGCGATTTTGCATCCTGAAGGCTTTCATTTATTGTAATGCAACTGTTTTCGGCTTCGTGACATGAGATATAAACAATAAAATTTATGAAGAAAAATAATTACTTGAAAAATAATTTTATTGAAAATAGAAAACGCATATTATAAAAGTAAATCATGGGGCACTGAGTCAAATGCTTTTTGAAAATCAATATAAATACAGTCAACATTTTTTCCATTTATAATTGCCTCATACCAATCTTCCACAACTGTTATTAATTGACTCGTTGTAGACCTATTTCTAACAAAACCAAATTGAAATTCCGAAATTTTTTTGTTTTTAGTAGAAAATTGTAAATATTTCTGCTTAAAATTCTTTCCACTACCCTGCAAAGTGAGCAGGTTAATGAAATTGGCCTATAGTTTTCGGGATTATTTTTGTCACCCTTTTTAAAAAGCGGAAAAACAATTGATTCCTTCCAGATGTCTGGAAGTGAACCAGTGTCTAATGAGATCCTAAACAAGTCAGTAATAACAGTTGACAGAGAAGAATGGCAAATTTTTATAATTTTATAGCTAATATTATCTGGAGAAGTGCCATTTTTGTTCGGGAGTTTTTTCATAAGATTTTGGGTCTCGATGATGTTAAAATTTATATTCGATATAAAGCATTGATTATTTTCTATAATATTACCCAAGCATGTATTGCTTGGGTCTGTTTCATTATTAATAAATGAATTGGCAAATAAGTTGGCAAATATTTCACATTTCTCAGCACTGTTATGATAGCATTTATCTTCATAAATCAGATTAGGTATTTCAAAGGGATTAACATTAAATTTTTGTATATATTTATAAATAGAATTTCTTCCCTTTGAAATAGCCTTTTTCTCAATTTGGTTATGGTATTTATTTGTTTGTATTTTTATATGTAAAGAAATGCTATCGTATAGTGCTTTTTTGGATGGGTCAGTTTTTGCTTGCCTGAATAATTTAGCCTTCTCTTTGATAGATGCTAATAAATGTTGTGGGTATTTAGGAGTTAAATCTTTCTTGGTTAAATGCTTTATTGGAATACACTCATTTAAAATGTTTAATAACATACTGTTAAAGGCGGAATATTTTTGGTTTATGCTAAAGCATTTATATGACAAGGCATTTAGCCTTGATGCTATGACTATATTAAAATGTAACATATTCGATGGGCAAAACCAACGAAAATTTATGCTCTTTGGTTTTGGTTTTATTTTAGGAGTAATTTATGTGAAAAATTGTGTTAAATGATCCGATGAAAATATGCCTCCTTTAACAGTACAATCAGTAATAATTTTTTCATTGGCCGAAAAAATCAAATCTAGCCAGGAGTTATTCCTTGTTGGCTCATTCGTGGCCAAAACATAAGAAAATCTATTGAAAAAGTTACAAAATATTTCACCATATTTACTCATTGAATAGGGATGCCCATTTTTCCATACCAAATCCTTATTCGGTAAATTAAAATCTCCTAAAGTCACTGAATTTTCATTAAAAAATTTTTGCAAAAATTTGAACAAATTTTCTGTTTGCTTAAGTGTTGTTTTGGGTGGTCTATACACCAAAACAAATCTGATGCACTGTAAATTTTGAAGTTGAATAACTAAAATTTCAGAATTAAATTTTGAATCCGAAAATTTTGTAAAAAATCCAATTTCTTTTCTAATCAGAATACCACAACGGCCTCCACAAGTTTTTGATTTCCTTGGTGAAAAAATATAATTGTAATTATCTTTTACCCAAGGGCAAAAATTGATTTCTTCCCCGTCTTTGGTCCAAGTCTCAGTAATTAAAAGAATGTCTATTTTTTCAGTTTCTAAAATAAGTGCTATTTCATCGATTTTATTCATTATTGACCTAATGTTTATTAGGCAGCATTTAACATTCCCTTTATTTTTTCTAAAAAAGTTTGTATGGGTAATTTTTTGGTATAAATTTTTTACCGACCGGAAAAATTTTTGTACTTTTGTATAATATTTATGGGTAATTTGTAGTGATTTGGTTGGATAATTTAAAAATTTTTTCGAATATGGTCAATGTCCTGCCTCAGCACAACCTTATTGGCATAAATCACCCAATCACCGCTGTCCGTCTGCCTTTTCTTCGCACAATCCTCAATCAATTTTCGCCGCTCCGACAGTTGTTCCTTGGTCATGCTCTCGCGGACCCGGACATTATGGAGACCATTCAATGCCTGCACTTTTCCGCGCATGCGGATGACGTGTCGCGCTGCGTGTTTGGTCGGGAATTCCATTTTGAGCGGGCGCGGTCGTCCATCCATTCGTTTGCCGACGCGGAAGACAATTGGTGCCTGGTCGACGTCCACGGCATTCAAAATTTCGTCCACAACGGCACGGTCCTCCCGGGCTCTCTCCGCCGCTTTATCCGATTTGCTTTCGGGCACATTTGTCACAACGACAGTTCTCAGTCGTCGTTCCTCCTTGACCGCGTCGACAGCCGCAGCCTGTGAATGAATTAGGACGGAGGCGGTGCTTAAAAGGGAATGAAGCTGCTTAATAAGCAAATTGGCGTAGTCGGGAATGGAGTTGTCTGAGTCGATTTCTTGGGGGATTTGTAGTTGGTCAAGGTCGGACAGAAATTTTTTGGGGGCAGTGTTGTCAGAAGGAGGAGAAAAATTCGTCATTCTCTTTGCCATCGATTAGGAAAGGAGATGACAATTTTGAAGGAATGACAATTTTGAAGGAATGACAATTTTGAAGGAATGACAATTTTGAAGGAATGACAATTTTGAAGGAATCAAAAAAAATTTGGAACGCTTCACGAATTTGCGTGTCATCCTTGCGCAGGGGCCATGCTAATCTTCTCTGTATTGTTCCATAAACATTTTGTGAAATTCTAAGCTTGAAAAACCAAGTTGATTTTTTTGCGGCGCTTTTTCCAAAAAACTTTTTGGGAACATGGAGGAGGGTCCGGCGGTGCCGTTAGGCGCCGCCGGGAAAAATTTTGTGCTTTTTAATATGATTGTTAACAGATTTGTCCTCAAAAATGGCCAAATTTTACGGGTTTGAGCAAATTTTTAAGAAAATAAAGGATTTTTAGAGTCCGGCGGTGCCGATAGGCGCCGCCGTGGGAAAAATTAAGAATTTTGACTATATTTTTAACTGATTTTCATTGAAAAAATTCTTAATTTTTGAATATTCGGAAAAAATTGATTATTTTCTAGTTTTTATGAAAACTCAAAATTTCTCAAAAAACCACAAAAATCCTCAAAGCCTCATTTTGAAAATTTAGCCTCATTGACCTATCAAAAAACCACAAAATGAGGCTAAAGCCTCACATCTTCGAGCCCTGTTATTAACCCTATACTTCGAAAATTTTGCTTATACATTGTTTTTTAATTAAAATTTTCTTTTATTTAAATATTAATTTAGCATTTATCAATTCTCATACTATATTAAAAATTTTTTGGAAAGTATATTTATTCCTTGCCATTATATTTTATTTTTAAAAATCATCATCTTGCCAAATATTTTAAAGAATTAAATTCATTATAATTTATTTTTTAACAGAGTTTTTGCTATAACAATTTATTATTTTAAAAACTACATTTTTAATTGGTTTCATAATGAGGAGCATAAAATAATTAAATATGAATCAATTAACAAAAGCTTAAAGGTATTTTTTGTGATAAAAAATAAAGTTAATTTATTTAATAAATCATTGAAACCAACACTAAAAGAAAAATATATATTATTACCCTATACCTTTTTTTTTGAAGATTAGTTGATTAAATCTCCTGGCGAAATCAAAGATCAGTGTTTCAATTCAAAACAAAGTCTAATCGTGAATCTTCGATAAGAGAACTTCATATTCTTAAATTATATTGAATAGAATATGAAATATTTTTAATTTTTCTAAAATTTTTCAATTTATTAAAAACAAATATTTCACAATTAAGTTTTGTTTTAATTTTATTATTATTAAAAATATATTTTTTAAGGAATTAATTGGAAAATAAAAACGGAGTTATATTCAAACATTTTTTTATTTATTATGGATTCATAAAATTTATTTACTTAATTATTTGTTTGTATTTATGAATTTAGATTTTAATTTCTTTTGAAGATTTACTCTAAAGGTGAGATTCTGTCTTTCTCATTATAACGATTTTATTTAAAAATGATTATTATTTATATATATATAGATTATTTTTGAAACTGAAATATAAGTTTATCAAAAAATTTACCCCAAAAACACACCGACACGCCCGGTGTTATTCTTTCGCTTGCTGAAAAGCGATTCGTCAATTTCAACAATTTGATTTTCACCCCCGAACAATTTGTCCGCCTTGCTAGTCATGTCTGCGACACACACCATCGCATGTGATTGTTCCAATCTGTTGCAGTTGATTTGTTGATGCCAATTGTTTATCGCACCATTTGGTGCTTGTCAGCTCCTCGGACCAGGGGTAGATGAAACGTAACATTTTGTTGAATGGTAGCTTCGTGTTGCAGAACCAATTGCAATTACGTAGACCAATTCAATTAGCTAATTCTACACTTTCTATGTAGGGGGGTTTTAAAAAAAATAAAACACTCATTGTCGATACCCTTTAGTATTGCACTTCCATTCTTGCCTTTGTCCCAAAATAATTTCATTGGATGTCCATTTGTACACGTGAGTTTGGCGTGAAGAAGCCTTGTTCCTGGAAAAAAGCGATGGCGCCATCTTCAGTGTTTGCAAGCCCCAAATTCGCAACATTATTTTGTTGAATAAATCATTTTTGTGCAATATATGTGAATTTTGGTGAAAAGTGAATTTTCGACTTTTTTTCGAATTTTGTTCGAGTTCGTGGTCTGGAGTCGGATTGGGTCAAAATAGATGCCAGAATCGAGTTTCTCAACCCTAAAACCCTTAAAAACAAGTTTTTAGCAAAAAAATTTTTTACATCTGGACACAGATAACCGTAAAATACCAAGAAATGTCCTTAAAATTTTGAAAACCTGGTTCCTTGAGTACTTTTGGCTAAATTTGTTTAAAATAGAATATTTATTGATCGTTTGGCTATTAGAAATACTGAAAGCATTAAATTTAGTTATTTATGAGCAACGTTAAGTGTAAAATTTTGTTAAAAATTTTGGTTTATATTATTTAACGACATAACAATAAAAAAAAAGCGACAATAATTTTTTAAATATTTATTCAAATTAATAAATAAATATTTATTATCATTTTGTTGCTTTTTTGCAATTATTTTTACTAATGACTTTTTTTAAATAATTATATCTTTTTTAACCAATAAAATTATATTTACTTTATTTATTTTTTATTTTTATTATTTTAATTTATGCAATTATAAAGAATAGTTTTTCTTCTTATAAAATTTATTAAGATTCATAATATTTTAATTTGAAAAAATAAATTTTTCTTCTTTTTGGTCAAATGTACTATTATTTTTCTATCAATTTTTAATTAGACCTTATTAAAATTTTTAGTTATATCATAATCATAAAAGGTTTTCTAAAACTAGTTTTGAAATAACCGTTAGTTAAATAAATAGGATTTGTAATTATATGGATATAAAAAAGCTAAATATGGACATAAAATATGGACAAAAAATTGCAAAAATATGTATATAAATTTTTCCAAATTGAGGGTGTATTTTTTCAAAATTTCTTCAATTCGCTAATGTAAAGTATAACTTTCAAAAATGTCTAAATATGTTATTAAAAATCGTTTTTAGAATAAACAATAATAAATAAAGCATATTTCATGATTTTAGCGAAAAATCAACCCAAAAAGCGAAATTTTAGCTTTTTTGGTTATTTGACACAAATTATTAATTATTAAGAAAATTTAAATTTATTCAATGTTCTCGACAAAATTTGAAAAATAATTTTTTTGAAAATTTTTCAGTTTTTGGGGTCAAAAAGGCCAATTTATCTATTGGGGCCGTTTTAATAAAGGTTTTAAGGCAAAACACCAAAATATAGACATAATGCCAAAATATGGAAAAATATGGAAACATGGACATAAATCGCGAAATATGGAAAATATGGATATAGAAATACGTTTTAGAGGCTTCAAACTAAGCTAAAAAAAAGCCTCCAAAAAGGGTACATCGGAAGTGCATTTTTTAAAAAATTTCTGTACTTTATTTTTATGAAAACATGAAAATATAACAATATTAAAAAATAACACATTATATTGTGATAAAATAATAAATTTTTATTTATAAGATTCACCAGTAACATTATTTATTTGCATGAATATATATTTACTATACAATTGATCAAGTCATTTTTTTAAATATTTTTTATTAATTTAATTTTTTGTTGCAATTATTTTCTTTTAAAAATATTATTGTAAATATTAGTAATTCTTTGTTGCTACCCATCTATGTTTTTTGCTTTGCATTTCTTTTCGTAAATTAATGAAAAAATAATTCATTAAATATTCCAATTGCTGATTTATTTAAAAATTTAATTTTTTAAAAAACAAATAAATATGTCATTTTATTTAATTGCATTATTATTTTTCCACTTCATTTATATTGGTTAAAATTTTTTTATTCTTTTAATATTTATCATAAAATAGGCAATTTTTGAAGAAAATTCAAATCTTTTACCCAATTATTTACTTTTAAAAAATGTTTTTTAAAGTAAATTTACATCATTTGTTTAATTTATTTACAGTTGCTTTTATATATATTTTTTTTAATTTGCATTCAAAAATCAAAAACATTGCTAAAAAACAACGGATTTTGCTTCTTCACAATATAATGGTTTTGCAATTTTAACAAGGTGGTATATCCAGGTTTTCAAATATTTTTAGTAAAACTCATAAAATTTAACTTATTGGTGTATTTTTATGTGTTGTTGGCGGATTTAAATAACCCACTAGCACCGCTTCAATGTGGGAATCCCGAGGTTTCTCTTAATAAATATCCATAGAAAATGTCCAAATATTTGCGATATTATTGACATTCTGTCCGTTCTTATTCTTTAAATTTATCTGAAATTTTGTTAATGTTTCAAGTATTTAAAATAATAAATTAAACCTAAATAACATGAAAACATTTAAATTATCTTTAGCTATGCCAAAATTTTTTATTTTTTATTCGGAGCTAACTAGATATTATTTGTTTTTCGAAGAAGTGAAAAATACTGACATAACTACAAAATAGTGAGCTTTAATTTTTTTTTTTTAAATTTTTTTAGTGAGGAAGCGCCAAAATAGTGATTTATAGTGACGAAAACTTGCCATTTTTTAAATTTTCCATTTCATTTGTGAATCCATTTTTAAAAACAATATTTATAAATAAATTTTAAAAATACAAGTTTATTACAATTTTATAAGAAAAAAATATTCATCCCAATATCATGCCGTAATATTCCAAAGATGCGAGAATAAAAAAAACAATTCATAAAAATTATACACTAATCAAAGCCATTAACAAGAAATATGTTTAATAATTAATATTATAGAAAAAAAATTCAACGAAACGGCTCAAAAATGCATAATCTGAAAATTTAAACAAATTATGTAATTGAATTTTTATATTAAACAAAACATAGACAAATAAATTCAAAATTAAATTAAAAATTTGAATAAATTGTTAATCAATTATTTTATATGGTGATACAAAAATAATTTGTATATCTTAATAAAAAAACCACCTTTTTAAAAATATCATTAAAATAAAAATGGACATACTTTAAAAACAAACTTTGTAAATTAAATCTTATTTAATTATAATAAAAATATAGGTTCTTTCAAAAATTCTTTGTAATGAGATAACCGCTTTTTTGAGTTCCAATGAATTTGAGAGAAAAAAGAATTTTATTACGTTATCTCTGGGTGCTTTATCTAATTACCAATACATTTTAATTCTGTTTTCTAATACGGTATCTTTTTTATATTTGGAAAGAATTTATTATCTTTCCCTCTCGGATTAAACTATTTTTTTGATTTTTATTATTCAAATGTTTATATTGGCAGTTTATTTATTACATTAATTTTTTTTAAATACATATTCTATCTTTTTTAATCATGTTAACTCGACCAGATAAAGTTTAGTTCTGTCGCTCTTTAGTAATAATTTTTTCATAAATAATATCTTTCAATTTTTATTTTATATAATATGACATTATCAACTTTTCATTTTTCATATTTTGAATTATTTCACTAATGTTCAAATTTAATAAGCTTTGTACGTGTCCTTCTTGAATTAAGTGTTTTCAAATAAATATTTTAGATTACAATCTGTCCAGTAACGTTTTTCTGCAAAAATTTTCACATATATTTATCTGTTTTAAAATATTAATTTATTATAAATTAAAAAAATATAGAATATTTAGTTTAATTTAATTTTCCTTTAATTGAAATTATTTTTGAATTTCATAATTTTTACCATTTATAGCTGCTTATTTGTTAAAAAATTCTGAAATATTATTGTTTATTCATTTATGGAAAAATAATTTAGCAAATAAAACTATCTGAGATTTTTTATTGAAATTAAAAAAATTGAATATGAACCTATGTTAGATGGTGCTTTTTAGTTTGGTTCAGAACTAATATTAAATCTATTTTAAAGTGTATTTTTATAATGATTATTTGAAAAAAGAATTAATAATTATTTGCATTAATTTGGTTTTTACTTACAAATTAGTTCCATGTTAATATATACTATTACTATATCTAACAAATGAGATCATGTTTAAATTTCTAATCTTTAAATTTTGTATAGATAAATTTAATATAATTTAAGATATTTAATTAGAAACTAAATTTATAGCTTGATAGGGTAAAGAATTTTCTGCACAGGTGCTAGACTGAATTAATAAAGCTTTTTTATTTAAATATTTATTTTTAGTATTTTAATTTATTTAATTTGGTATCTTATCATAAATAAATTATTTTTATTGTATTAAAAACTTTTTCATAAATTTATTGTACGGAATTTAATGCTTTTTAATTTTCTTAATGAATTAAAATTATATGTAATAAGATTAAATGTTTTTTGATATATTTTCATTTACTAATCCATTTTTTGAAAATAGTTTATTTTTTCTCGTTTATTGTGTTTGTAGATTAAAAAATTTTTTTTTCTTATTCCAAATTTAAAAAGTAAAACAATTTGCTCCAGCGGTGGTAGGCACCTTGGAGCAGACGAACGCAGCAGCCATGGCGTCTCATCAGCAAAAAACAATAAATTTTTAAATTTAATAATCTAGCAAAAATGGACATTTGCGCCTCTCAGCAAAGTCGACACTTGTGCCGCGTCATTTACGCCGCAGACAGTTGCGCCGCGCATATTTGCGCAGCCTAGCAAAAATGGACATTTGCGCCGCGCAGTCAAAAATATTATTTTCATTTCAATTTCACTAATATCAATAAGATTTACACTAAAAACGAACAACTAAAATAACGAATTGAAAATTTTCAAAAAATCACTAGTCTTAAAGATAGACATTAAAGTTTTTTATTTTTCATCATTAAAAATCTTAACTTTGATTAGGTTCATCAAAGATATGAAAATGAAGAAGCAATTTCGAGGCGCAATTGTCGTTTTTGTTAGGCGGCGCAAATGTCCGCGGCGCAAAAGTCGGCTAACCTTTTAAAATTATAAAATCTCTTAAAAACTTTTGTGAGATTTAGTTCCAAATAATTAATTATAATCACTGTTAATTTACTTGCGCAAAATACTGAAATTTATTGTTTTGTGGCTTAACAAAACTTTATTCGTCCAATATAATGTAAAGTTTTGACTTTTTATTAAATAATAAATATTTTTGTGATAGATGTTTGGTTCAGATGACTAAAAAATAACAATTACAATTTTTCTTTAATCTTGTTTTAGTTCTTTTTTGAATATTAACTGGGATTTTATAATTTTTTATTCAAATTTTTGAATATTTATAAAAGAGAAATTTGTAAAATTATAATTGATACCCCATAAAACAAATTGTAATTTGTTTATCTTTTCGTTGTATTTGATAAATAAATGAGCTTTATTCTCAAATATGCATTTTATTCCGCATATGTTATTAGCTATCTTAGACAATCTTTACAACAAAAAAATTAATATAATCAATTTTATGATTAGCTTATAGGTAATTAAGAAACTTTTTAGCTAATCTTTTAAAAAATAATTAAATAAATCATCCATATTATTATTTTGAGAAAATTAGAAACAAATAATTGGAAAGTTTAGTGAAATGAAATAAATTATAAATAAAATAATTTAAAGTTTTCTTTGAATGTTAATATTTTAATCTGTATTTTAATATGTTTCTGAAAATATCGACTCATTTTTCATTTAATTAATTTATTATAAGATTCTCCATGCTTGATGCATGGAAAGTGTTGTTAACTCTAAATGAGTTTTTTAGATAAGTTTCTTTGAGTATATTCAAAAATAAATACCATGTCAATTCTTTCTAAACTGCATAAACTTATATTAATGGCATAATAAATATAATAATTTTAAGATATTTTTTAATTTTTTATGTATTCCTTATTTTTTAATTTACAATGTTTCGAATGCAATAAATTTCCTTAAAAAATACATGAGTGGATTAGCATAGAAAATATAAAACGATTCATTTATTGTAAATGTCGAAATTTTTTATTTAATGAAAAGTTTTAAATTATTTTATTCGCATTAATTAAATTATAAATTAATTTGCACAAACATATTCACTGCTAAATCTATTCTTTTGAAAAAATAATTCAACTCATTAAGTAGATTTTGCTTATTAATTTATAAAATACATTAGTTTTTAAATGAAAGATTAAATATATGACGTATTTTTGTTTCTTTGCGTCAAGCACTGAGTGCATGTAATAATATGTTCAATATTTATTAAACCATTTTAATCTATAGAATATTGAATATTTATATAAACCATTTAAAAATAGAATTATTTAATGAAAAAAAAATTTCAAAAATTTCAAAATTTCTTCATTAATCATGTATTTAATAATTAAATAGTACTAGAATATATATGTATTCAATCTTTTAAAAGATTTAAGAAAATAATTAAATTTTGAAAGTGAAATAGATTGAACTACCAATACTGAATCTTCAAGAAATAATTTCTTAATTTATAACTTTGCTTTTTAGATATTAAATTTGACATTTGGAATTATTGAATAGCATTAAGTGTTCGAGTTTTGTAGTATAACATTTAAAAATTCGTCATGTCCCATAAGAAAAATGTGAACTATCGAAAGATTATTAATTCGGAAATTCAACTCTTTCTATAATAATTCCTTATTTCTTACTAAATTAAATTACTGTTAATTTTCAATATAAGTTTACTCTATTAAACATCATTTAATTTGTTGAATTTAATTTATGTGGCACCAAAAGTTTCTGTTACTATTAAAAATTTTTGTTTAAAATGATTAATTTTAAAGTAAATTTTTGAAACAGTGACTTAATCTTTAAAAATTTTAAAATAGCTATTTCCAATTTTTGGTTTAATGTTTGCATAATTTATAGTTTTTAAAGTCAAGTTTTTTTATTTTGACAATATATATTATAATTTAAATTAAGCATAGAAATTAATTTTCCCTATAGTATTTTTATTCTTGTGCTGAACTGGTTTTACTTCAGTTGATGTAGGCGGGCGGCATTCTTGTTTTTGGCCTTTAATTCTAACTTCATTCAGTTCAATCAAATTAAAGGTTTTAATTTAAATTTTTACCTATTATTTTGTAAAAATTAAATTGTTTTAAATTTTACTATAACCATTCCATTAATAATAATTATTATAAATTTTCAATTTTATTTTAAAAATGTAATTGACATATTTGCCCTATTCTCAATTTTGCATTTTTTAATTTAAATATACAATTATATATATTGATTTTCAACATCATTATGGGGAAATAAACTAAAGAACTAAAATACTTCATAAATATCTAAACCTTATTTTTAAGTATTTAATTATTATTTCTTAATATGTTTTTTTTATGGAACATTAACAAATAATATTAATTCGTTTATTATTAATATCAATTTGCTAATAAATTTAGTTGTTTTAATAATATTATAATTAATTAGCTTCTATTTAATTTTAATAATAATTCATTAATTCTTTTAAAACTATAATAGTTTGATTATCATTGTCAAAATTATTTTAATTGCTAAATTAATGACAATAATAAGTGAAGAAAAAAGAATTTATTTAAAGTTTTAAATTAAAATGTGTTTTCAATACCTTTTTTAAAATATTCAAAACTATAAATATATTAAATTAAATATAAAAGGTTATAATTTTTGATTAAATTATAAAAGAAATCAAAAATGGTATAAAATGAAAAAAGTATAAAATATTTCAATAATTTATTATACGCAAGTGAAAGTTTTGGAATTATATTCTTTTGGTATAATTTGAATACAATTTTATCATTGATATATGTTATTCTAATTATTTATTGAACCCATCAATGTTCGATATTTAAATCAAAATTTAATGAATAGCATGATTTACCAGAAACATTATATATGTTATTAATGATTTTAAAATAGTATGGATTATAATTACAACAACAAAATTCATTAATGTATTAAATAATCTTTGTAACAAAATTAATAAATAATTAAGTTATATTAATATGATACTTTTCTTTATTATATAAAATCAAACGCATTTTAAATTTAATATAATAATAACTTTTAATATTTAAATTCATAAACCTTATTACAAAAAATATTAAAGATATTGATATTTTTTAAATTTTTTGCAATTTTCCGAAAAGGATTAGTGGACAAATTTTTTTTTATGAGAATTAACAAAGATCCTGATTGAATTTAGATAGTATTTAGTTTAATTTTCTCTTTTTTAAGCGCTTCGATAACGGAACTGTTGGCAAATTTATTCATATTTTAGTATGACAAGATTAATCCTGTTAAAACTCACTATTTTAATATTTATGATTTTTTTTTAAACTAAAATCATTTTGAATAATAATTTTTTCATTAATAATTTATTTAAAATTGAATGCTTTTAATGATGCTTAAATAAATTATTTATAAAGGATTTATTTCTTGATTGTACAGAGATGAGGTGTTTCTTTTGTCTCCCTAAATAACTTTTAATAGTGAATTTTTTTAATTAATAATCCAAATTTAATTGGGGCTTTTCATTAAAATAATTTAAAATGCGACTTATTCGTATTCTATATAAAAAATTATTTAATTTTAAAAAATTATTTTTTCAAAAAAATCAATTTTGTTTTTTGAATTTTCTTCTCGGCATTTTACATGTCGAATGTGTTCATTGATACCATCATTCAAAGTATAAATGCTGTTTTTAAATTCCTTAATATTGTATAAAAGTAGTAAAAAAGAATTTCATATATTTTATGCAGTTTGATTTAGTAAGATTGTTTTTAAGGTAAGAATTTTCAAATTACAACACTTATAAAATTCATTTTTTTTTTTATAAAAATGTAAATTTTAAGGGGAGGGAGTGCGAGGGTAATTTAACAAATATTGACAAATTATAATTACTAATTATTAGTAAAATGAGTTAATTTAAATAAATTTGACAAAAAACGAACTTTACAAAAGAAATGAAAATATTTAACTAAAATATTATAGAAAATAATATCTTTTAATTAACAATAAAGAAAAATCTTTAACCAATTTTATTATAATATATAGAAAATTGAAATTATATTTTTTTTCATGATTAAACTTGTTATCGATTGAATAATTAAACAATATAATCTTGACTTTTTGTATATTCTTTTTATTTTATATTTATAATTGACTTTTTTGTATATTTTTATTATTTGAATAAATGTAATGATAAATGTAAAAACAAAGTAAATATAAATAAAAAATTAATAGCAAAAACAAAGCTTTGAAGCAATTAAATTAATTATAAAAAAGGTATAAAAAATAATAGGGTCAGTTTACACTTTATCATATTTCGTTTTGATAAATAATGTAAATTTTTTGTTGAATATTTATGTGTTTTATTTAAAATTCCCAAACATTATTTATTTATTTTTTAATTTAATTTTCTTTTGCGCCTTTATTACATTATAAAACTTGACTTTTTATTTAAAAAAGAAACATTTTAAAATAAAAAACTTTATTAAAGTATAAAAATTTAAATTAAATAATTTTTTGTTAATAAATGATTAATTATGGTTAGGTTATTAAGCTTTTGTTTATCATTTGAAAAATTAATTTTTTTTTATTAATTATATTTATAAATATTATGTCCTTTAATATATTTTTTTAATATTTTTAAATATTATGTCATTTAATAATTTTGTTTCATATTTTCATTCATAATTATTATAATTTATTTATATAATAAAAAAATATAGAATTAAAAATGAATGTAAAACAAATTACACTTTTCTTTAAAAATAAAGGTAAATTATGAAGGTAAACTATAAAAAATAACGATACATTTAAAAAAAAAATTAAAACATCATCAATGAAATCATATAATTTTACAATAATAAAAATGAACAATTTGCAAAAATCAAAAATAAATTAAAAGTGATAAAAAACAATAATTTAAATAATTTGAATTTATTCATTATATAAAAATATATAAAAGCAACAAAATACTTTTGTAATATTTTGGCATTACAAACCCTTGTAATGCATTAATACTTTTGTGTTAAAAAATTAATATTAAGGAATTTTTGAAATTGTAAATAATATATATATATAATATTTTTTTTCTTTTTTACAAATATGTATATTTTCATTAAAAAGCCCAATATTAATTATTATTGTTAATTAAATTTAATATTTGTTATTATGAATTTTTACATATTTTAGTTAAATATTTTTTATTTATTTGTAAAATGTTATTTCTGTTCATTTATTAGAAAAATATTTTGGTACTAAGATTCTCTTTAAATTTTATTATTATTATATATTCTTAAACACTATTGAATTAATTTTATTATTTAAAAAAAAAATTAAAGTTTTAAATTCAATAAGTGATTAGTGACTGGATTTTTTTTTCTATTTTATATACTTATTTTTAATTAATTTTAGATTTCGTCATTTCTTAAACACCCTCGGCATTCCAATCACTGGGCTTATTTCACCAATTCTGAATTTATATCACCTGGACTCAACCCCAGGCTTCTTAACATTTATTTTATACAAATTTTTCAAACTAATTCTCATTCAGTCATTTAAGTGCATATCATAATCGCAAAACAAACATTTTAAAAAAAGACAAATTTCACTTCTGTCTCTCATGGTGAGAGGCACAATAGTGTCATCTCATCTCATAACAATACAATAATAAACAATTTATTTTGACAAATTCAAAACATGTATTATCTCTATTTTAAATTTTGTTTTGATTATTGGTAATTAATGATAACTTTAAAATTTTGTATTTTAATTTGATAATTAATGTTGTAGGCAAAACTTCATTATTATTATTATTATTTTAATTTTTTCGTTTCTTATTTAACCGTTTAAATATTCATTTGTATTAATAGTTAATTTTACATTCTTGCCAAATTACAACTGTTGTTGCTCAATTGGGATATTCCATATTTTTTTGTTTTTTTTTTTGCTTCGAAAACTTTTTTAAAAATTTAATATTAGGTCTTCATTAGGCTTAAAATTTTTATAAAGAACATAAAATTTTTTATAATTTTTTCAATAATATTTTTATTGTATTATACATGTATTTCAATACTGCAATTTTATTTAAATTATACAAAATTATCGTTGAAATGTTTGTATTGAATCTGTTAAATATTGTATTTATTATAATCTGATATTCGGCTTCCATAAATTTATTTCAATAAATATTTTATTTTTTAATTTTAATATGTTTAATTATTTTCTTTCTTTTATAAATAGAATCATTATATTTTTCATATATTCGGCATTAATTTTTTGTAATAATAATTGTTGTTATTTTCTTTCGAAAAATATTTTTGACATTAAGATGCACTAAAATTATAAAAGGCTTTAAATGTTTTAATTAATGTTATTATTTAAGCATAAATTAAGAAATGGTCCTAAATAATTATGAAAGGTATAATTTTCAATATAATTAACAATAGTTTACTGTTTTTGGTATTGGATTTATTCTCTTTTATAATTTTCGAATTTAATTTATTGGATATACTTTACAAAGAAATTCCCTATTATTTCGTTAATGTTTTTTCATAAGATTAATAATCTTTTAATGTAATTTTAATTTTTTTGTACAATTTTATATACCAAAGCTTGGAATGATCTTAAATATGCATAAATAGATAAATTGAAAAATAAATTTTCTAACAATTTATTTAGTGAAAATATTAAGTTAGCTTAATTAAAATTTTTTCTATTTATAAAATATTCATTATTATAAATTTTTTGTTCAAAGTTTATATTAACAAAATCATTTATGATAAAGCTATTAAAAATTTGCTTTTTAATTTTATTCTACTATATAATTGATTTGCCTTGTCAATCTTCCATTGTTTTCTTATATGGATGGAGAGAATTTTCAACAAAATATAAAATGTAATAAATGAATTTCTATTTAAATATAAGTGATTGATCTTTTAAAAATAATAAATTTCATGCAATAGTAAAAAGTTTTGAACTGTAAATTATATTTTTAAAACATAAGAATATTTATTTAAAATTGACCAACAATATTTTTTTCTTTCATAACAAAATAAATGAAATATCAAACAAAAAAGTTATCCTATTTATTTTAATATATAATTATTTTAATTCATATAAATAGTATACTTAAAAACCAATTATCTTGTAAAAATTATATAAATAATAATTCTTATTCTATTCAAAACTATCTTAATTAATGAAATGATTTGGAAAATTTTTTTATTACCTTTTCCATTAATAATTTGTATTTTTAAATGGGATATATAACTTTTAAAATATTTATTAGGTTAAAATGATTAATTAATGTAATTTTTTTGACTTTGAAAAATTTTAAAATAGCTACTTCACTTTATATTTAATGTATACATAATTTATAGTTTTTAAAGTCAGATTAATTTTTTATTTGACAATATATATTATAATTTAAATTAAGCATAGAAATTAATTTCCCTATAATACTTTCATTCTTGTGCTCTGCTCTACATACCACTTTTCGTTAACATCAGAACTAATTTTAATAAGATTTATACAAAATACTAAACAAATAATTCTTTGAAAATATTAAATAATAAACGAAGTACTTAATAAAGACCATTCACAATAAATTTAATGAAAGTTATTATCTAAAACATGAACATAAAATCAAATTAAACACATTAAAAATCGATTTATATTAATTCTGAATTCGTTATATTAAAATTGCTTAAAATATATTAAAAAATGAAAACTTATTATGAAAAATGACGATTTATTTGAACAAATGAAATTTCATTTTCTAATTTATGCTTTTTATTAGAATTGCCACTTAATTTTTGTTGTTTAATAAAACATTGAAAAAAAATAATTTTTCTATTGCATTCGTAAATAACTTATCTTTAATAATGCATGACCGATTATTTTAAAAAAGGTAATAATAATTTTTTTTATATTTAATTATATTAGCAACCTAAATATATTTCTTCTTTAATTCAACATCTTAAAAAGTAATCAATAAAGATAATTTATTTTCAAAAATACAATTTAACCTTGGACATGGAATATTTTCTAATGTCATATTTCTGTATTTTCATTAAGATATTTCGTTGGATTTTATATAATTATTTTAAAACATGCTTGCTTTTTTTCTTATGATATACTAAATACTGACTGAGTGATGAATTATAATAATTTTAATATATAATTATTTTAATTCATATAAATAGTATTCTTAAAAACCAATGATGATTGTAGAATTTATATAAATAATAATTATTAATTTTCTGTTCAAAACTATCCTAATTAATGAAATGATTTGGAGAAAACTTTATAACTTTTCCATTAATAATTTGTATTTTTAAATGGTATATATATATTACTGTTAAATATTTATTAGGTTAAAATGATTAATTAATATAATTTTTTGGAACTATAAAAATTTTAAAATAGCTCTCCACTTTATATTTAATGTATACATAATTTATTTTTTATTTGACAATATATATTACAATTTAAATTAAGCATCGAAATTAATTTCCCTATAATATTTTCATTCTTGTGCTTTACATACAACTCACTTGATACTGCAGCTGATGTAGGCACTATTTCTTGTTTTTGGCTTTTTATTCTATTTTAAAATCAATTTTCATTCAGTTTAATCCCATCAAAGATTTTAATCATTGTTTTGAATTTTACTTCTTATCATTCCATTAATAATGATTCTTTCATAATTTTAATTTTATTTTAAAAGGACATTTTAGAGTATTCATATTCGCTTAAAGTTTCTCACTTTTTACATTTTTGTTTAAAATACACAATAAGAAAAATGAATAAGGATTTTGATTTTCAAAATGTGCTTTTATCTTTAATTGACATTTTTTGTATAAAAGAATTTATTCTTCAATGCCGAAATTAAATTATCTTTTTAAAAAATGTATTTCACTTAAATTATTATTATTTTTTTAGTTTTGCGTCAACACTTTATTTCTTTAAATGTACAAAATCAACAGAAAAAGAATGACAAAACATTATCAAACATTATCAATTAGATCCAAAAATAACATTTTGAACAAAAAAAAATATTTAAAGTTTTAAAATTAATTTAAGTTTGAAAGGTTTGGTATTTGTCATATTATTATTTTTCTATTTATTATAACTCTTTGCTTTTTCAAAATTTTCAATTCATATTATAATTTTAAATAAACATTTTTAATAATATTTTAAAGGAGTTAAATTTTTTTAATCAAATAGTCTTTTTTGGTGATATTTTTAAATTTAATTAATTTGTTTATCTTTTATTAAGTTTCTTTTTAAAGGTCTTTTAACCATAATAAGAAATATTTGTATTTAAATTAACTTTAGTATTGGTAAATATATAATTGAATTTTATTGTTGTGTTTCGGTCCTATTAATAAATATACAAATATTAATATTATTATTATTTTGTTTTATTATTAATGTTCGAAAAAACCTAAAATAAAATTTATTAAGAAATATTAGGACCTTGTTCCTCCTTTAATTACGATTTAAATCAAAAATAAAACAATCGCAA
Organism: Heterodera schachtii; assembly: GCA_023374025.1. Taxonomy (NCBI): domain Eukaryota; kingdom Metazoa; phylum Nematoda; class Chromadorea; order Rhabditida; family Heteroderidae; genus Heterodera; species Heterodera schachtii. Next base: position 587,196 of record SIJG01000069.1, on the reverse strand, counting down.
TTCTATTTTTTTCTTATTTTTATTACAATTTTTGATATATTATTTGTATCGTTTTTTATGGCTAAATGGATTTAAAAAATTATTTTTGGTTAAATTTTATGTGGTTCTAAATTTTTTAATAATAAATATTTTTGGGTAATTTAGCCCGAGTTTATTTTCGTTAATCATATTTAAAGAAAATTAAATTGGTAATTGAACGATAATAATTAAAAGGTGAGCTTTTTCATATCATTAAATTATCATTCACCTGAAGTTATTAATATGATTGATAGGCTTAATTGAATATCCATTTTATTTTACATAAATTACTTAATTAAATTTATTTTTTTACATTCAATATTCTGTTACTTCGATTTTTAAATTTTTAATTCAATTTTTTGACAAAAAAAAATCAAATTTTAGAATATGAATTTTGATTTTTATTTCATAAGGGATTATTTTCTTGAATTTTTCAGGTTATTTCCTAGATGTATATTTTTTATTTTAATTAAACACTTTATCTAAATTCTTTCAATTTTTATCAACATTTAATTGAAAAGAAATAATTAAATATAAAGTTTTAAAAAATTTGAGAATGAAAATATACGTATTGGAGATTAATTAAAAAATAATAATTGATGTTCTTTTTATATATATTTTGTTAATTTTGAGATTTGTGTGGTGTCACCGTTTGCTACTTAATGATAATTAATCACTTTATGTAAATTCTTTTAATTTTTATCAACATTTAATTGAAATGAGATAATTAAATATAAAGTTTTAAATAAAAGGAAAGTAAAAAAAAAGAATTTTTGAAATAAACATCACATAAATAAACATTAGAAATGCGATTTAAAAATTTTAAAACTTTTATTAAATGATTTATGAATTATTCCGAATTTTTAATGGCTCTTCTGGTAAAAAAAAATGGAACCAATACTGATAACAATTAAGAAGACATCGTCAAATTTCTAATAAAAATACATATAAACAAATGTTTAAATAAAATTTTAAATAAATT